>WSYH01018049.1:0-11369 GCA_036426205.1 Ascaphus truei
CCCCCAAGCGACGTGCGCGCCTCAAAGCCTATTGGCTGTCATGTTTTGTTATAGTAACGGTAACTGCAGTGTGTGATGCGTGCGGCTCAGTGTTTGTAGGCGTACCCTGGGCGTTAGCCGAATGTTAATTGAGTGGGAGGAGTGTTAGCGTGCGTTTCACGCTGGCTTAACATGACGTCACACGTATTGCATTTGCGCATTGTGTTATCGGCCGTGCTTTCTGTTCAAACACGTCTGTTTAAAAAGAATACAGATGTACTCGTTTAGAACGAATGTAGTTTCGTCTTCATTGTATTTGAAATAAAGATGTTATGTTTACTGGTATTTTCAACATGTATTGAACGCACAACGTACGCTTTGTTTTGCGCATGCGCTAACAGTTAGTGGAGCCAAGCGTGAAGTGCGTGCGCACACAAAGATGTGCGCGCACATCTTTCAGTATACAGGCAACGTTCACTTCTTATACATAGTTATGCCTGCTACAAATTTAAAGAAACATTAAATACTGATGAACAGTTTTACTTCTAACATATAAGTGACTGACGTGTGTATCTACACAATCATATAGAGCTGCGTAACGCGTTGTCACGGATGCATATCTAGTAAGGTGCCATCTTTGACCATCATGTGTTTGCTGTATTTCAGAGATGTCGGGGAAGATACAATCGGATCAATGTATGATTTCAGAAGAGTCTACCTTTATATGAGATGATTGTGAGGAGGAGCCACCGACTACTATACTACATATGGAACTAATTTTATATTGCTTGCAGCGCTTATTAACAAACAATTAAAAATGTGATACCCTTATGCCTATATTGCATAAGCACTTAATTAACATAATGATGTTGCAAAAGAGTGCCTCATGAATTTTTATTGAGTGTTCTTTAATGACTACTAACATTTTATGACATGGTGTGTTTTATATATAACAACCATTCCCACTCTGCTAACACATTTGTGTATTCTAATATGTAATGGAACGTATGACTGTCGAAACTATGTAACAATAATAATAATAATATGAGCATGTTCATGTATAGGGCTGCTAGTTGTACGCAGCGATTTACAGACACATGTTTCAGCCTGAGGTCCCTGGCCCGTGGAACGTACAAATGTTTTTTTGCCGCATGAGGCACAGGGAGATAAAGTGACTTGGCCAAGGTCACAAGGAGCCCACACCGGGAATTGAACCAGACTCCCCTGCTTCAAACTATCAGTGCCAGTGTGTGTCTTTACTCAGTGAGCCACTCCTTCTCCCAATGTAAAGGACACTTACAACCAAGTAGCCATTTATTTTTAAAATCTCTTGTTACATGGGTATGTAGATAAAATGGTTTGGGACTGTAGCAAATAATGTTACTGGCCAGATGTTATGGTCCCCTCCAATGCATGATGTTCTGAATATGACATCACCATCATGTTATGAAGTACGTTTCTGTGTATATTTCATTAACCTAACTAACTATAGTTTACTGTGTTTATTAATCGTTTAGCAATACATAGTATAGTCAATATGATGATATAAGCTACCATAATAAAGCTGGTGTTATCATTTGTCGGTGTTATACATGGATCCTACACCAATTGATAGAGACACAAACAGTTGTCTTAAAAAGTGTGTCTATGCTAGTGATGAATGTGCTCCCGTAAGTAAACAAATAAGTACAGTTATCCCCTTTTCTCCAACCACCTCTATATTACATTAATGGAAATTATAAGGAAACATACATAAAATGTGATGAAATGTGAGTAATCATTTTGTAATACAATGCACATGAAAGCTCAAGAGTAGCTAAATGCATATACATGATACAGAAAGTACATATATGTAACATTTGTGTTTAAACCAATATGTTGGGTTTTTAGTTCCAATAATTATAGGAAGATTGAGGTAGCCACATCTTATGAGAGATGTCAGCAAATATACATACCATGATCAGTCATACTGCAAATATACCTATAATGCAAAGGAACAATATATAAATTGCAAACATTGACATGCCATCTTCAGTACCGTAAAGAACACATCAAAGTGTGTATTTGGTGTTAAATGTGCAACACCATGTATATTTAATGACATTCAAAATGTAAATCAGCCTGGTGTACACATCATCTGGATGTACATGTTACACTGCACCAATAACATTGTATGTAAGCATACTAGAAGCATGAATGATTATGGGCATAATATGTGTTTTGTCTTAGCATAAGGAATAACACAATGCTAAAATATTATTGCTTTGTTACCCAAGTTGTATTCACATACACACAACTAAAGTACAATTGAAGAGGGATTATATAACCTGTGCAACAATAACATACCGGTGCCACATCCCTTTGTGCACACAGCAGAGAAAAGAAAGGTGTGCAACCCATATTCATCTGTGTCCTAACAGAAGGTTATATAAAGAAACATTATTGTTAATATAACATAATTAAACTATAAAAGTAGTACTAGGAACATATGAGTTTGTACTTACAAGAAAAAAATGAATTGATGAGATTCTGTCGTGTCTGGCCACCACTGGCTGTTTGTTCATTTTCAGCAGCTACATGGGTGGGATGCTCGTCTACCAAAGCCTCAGCTAGGTCTGACTGTACATTGTGCCTGAGTGCAACATTGTGCAAAATGCAACAGGCAAGGATAATATCAGACACTTTTTGAGGCTTGTATAGAAGAGCCCCACCAGTTCTGTCCAGACACCTAAACCTGGTCTTGAGTAGGCCAAATGTCCTCTCTATAACAGATCTTGTAGATATATGGGCTGCATTGTACCTCTCCTCTGCTTCAGTTTGAGGGTTTAGCACCGGAGTCAAGAGCCACGGCCTAATTCCGTATCCTGAGTCACCTATAATGAATGGAGCACACATAAGCTGACATTAGTGATCAAATTGTACAATGCCAACATTCCTAAATCAACATGTGTTTTGTGTTAGAACATGTAAATATGTACTCACCCAGCAGCCAACCAGGTTCAAAATGTCCCTCTTCGAACGCATGGAAGACTGAAGAGTTCCTCAGGATAGAGGAATCGTGACTGGAACCAGGGAACTTGGGTACCACATGCATTATCCTCATCGTGGCATCACATACCACCTGTACATTGAGTGAATGGTAGTGCTTCCGATTGCGGTACACATGCTCACTCTGACTAGGTGCAATCAAAGCAACATGTGTGCAATCGATTGCACCCAGCACAGATGGTATCCCTGCTATATTATAAAAGCCAGTCCTGACTTCCAGCCACTCTGTTGCCTCTGTAGGAAAATGAATATAATTCCTAGCGCGTCTATTGAGTGCATAGAGAAACTGGGTCAAGGCCCGCGAGAATGTAGATTGCGAGACCCCGCCCACTATGCCCACAGTTGTCTGGTATGACGCGGAAGCAAGATAATGTAATGAGCACAGCATTTTAACAAGCCCAGGGACTGCACGACCTCTGGCTGTGAAAAAATCTAAATCCCCCCTTATCTCCTCATAAAGAGATAAGATTGCTGCTGAACTCAAACGATAGCGACTTACAATCTCCTCCTCACTCATCCCATCTAACAGGGTTCTCTCCCTGTACAGACGCGGACGAGGCACAAGTTGTCTCCTCTGTCTTCTCCTCTGATCTCCTGTCCCTCTACCTGTCCCTCGGCCTGTCCCTCTCCCTGTCCCTGTCGTATCCGCGTCACTGTCACTGTCCCTCGGTGTGTCCCTACCTTGCCCTATATCATTCTCTTGATCAGCAAGCATGTCATAGAAAAGAATGTTCCTGCGTCTCCTAAACATTCGCAACATTTTGAAATGAGTAGCTGTGAATGAGCAGGTAATGTGCGTCCTTTAAATAGGTATGTGATGATGTCAGGTGACATAGTAAAATGCAAGGTGTTACATTAACATAATAAAGTACTTCTGTGGCAAGCTGTGTGCACTTGTTGTTCTAAGTATTTGTTGTGTGTATTCTGCAGGGAATGATGATATTTGGCAATGATGTGACGTGAAGCTTTGTACAAAGATTGCTTGCAAATAAATAGTTGCATGTGCAATGCATGTAACACTTGTGAACGCAAGAGTCAGTCATGTAATGAGACAAAAAGGCTGAGATTGACGTGGGAAAAGTTTTGTGTAACATGTGTAATTATCCATGTTATTGTGACATGTTGGCAACAATGAATAGTCGTGTGCATATGCATGCATTTGTGTAAGGAGGATAGTTGGTATAGAATGAGTTTACAAGGTGTCCCAATGATGAATTACTGTACATGTGTGTATAAGTTAGGTTGAAGTGCTTGTAATGCAACGGTTACAATGTAAACATGCAATGTGATTGAGCGTCCAATAAGTGACGTCATGAAAATAGGGAGGACCCAAACGTAGATGTAAACATGAGAATTTAGATGTACATGAAGGTTTAAAGATGCGTGACACATTACAAGCATTGTGTAATGTAAAGGAACATGAATATACGGTGTATGTGTGACATGTGTGACATCATGTAAATAATTGTCGCTGAGTTGAGTAAAATGTGTGATATGATGTGAGGTTCTCCTTTAAGAGTGTAGTATAGTATTTTCCCTTGCCACATCATCACATGATGAGTAATGTGACCCGCAAATGCTGAAAACATGTAAAAGTCGAATGTTATGCAAATAAGACACATCAGCTGTGACACAATGCAGGGAATGCCCCCACACTGTAATGCAAATGACGTTTGTATTGTGAGCAATGAAACGTAAACAGTACTATACTGTTATACGTCCCCGCTCCATTGACTTCCATTGATGTACAGAAGATTTTTTTTTTCTAAGTGCCGTTCCGGCAGCCTTAGCGATCGTTCTCCCGTCCAAAATGCCAACTTTAGTTGGCGGGAGAAATCGGCCATAACATCTCAATTTCGTAGTGCCGATCAGCCCCGATAAGCTGTTTTTTTTTGTTGAATCCAGCCGATTTAAAAAAGTGGCGATCAGTGTCGAAAACAGGCTTATCGGCAGGCGACTGGCCATAACCAAATTATCGGCTCCGAAACCTGGCGATATGAAGCACTTATCGGCGCTTACTGAATCTCAAACCCAATTTTGGCTATAACATGGCCATATTTCCCTTATCAACGCTTACTGCATGAGGCCCTTAGTCGCTAAAGATGTGAACATTTCCACATTTCTGCAGGTATCAAAAAAGGTCATAAACTTAGATTTGTTGTGTACATCGGTAAAGGGTCCTTCCCCTTCTACCTTATCACTCTCTCTTAGCAGATCGTCTAATAGCCATATATTCATACGATCAAGATGGTCAAAATATTCCATCGGGGTGTTCAAATTCTCACGTCTCTGTCGTCTGCTGTGAAATTTGTGTAGAAGGAGTTTACGTGAAAATAAATTTAAATCCTTAATACACTCAAAAGTGTCCAACATGTTAGTGGGACAGTATGACAGTCCTTTTCCTAAAACCTGAATATGAGATTTATTAAGATTTTTATTAGATAACTTGATCTCTTGCGAAACCTCTGTCTTCGGGGTCTCCATGTTCCCCTCTTGGGATTCTGGGGTTAATATCCCCATTTTTCTCTGTCTCTTAGAAATTCTAAGCGCGCCCCCTCTCCTCGTCCTCTTCATCATGTATCTAAATTTTGAGGGCTGTGATGTTCTAAAGAATCAGTTGAAGTCCGATAAGATCTATGATCCACCTTAGATCTAGCTAAATGAGGAGGGAGGGTTTCTGACTCATTCTCACTATCTTCCCACTCTGTTTAGGAATCTTGAATGTTACTGTTTTCTATCTGGTGTTTACAAGGTGTCTTACATTTAAATATTTGCCCACTCTTAAAATCATTAGTGTCACAGTGATATTTCCACTGCTTTCTTCCCTTAATCTCAGTGATCAAATTTTCTATGTTTAGTTTCAATTTCTTATCATACAGTAGTTGTCAAATTCAGAATCTTCTTTCCATGTAAGGACTGTGGGTCAGAAGTTTATCTATCTCTTTATTTGTGGTTTCCAGTTTATTAGTTTCAAATTTAATTAACAATTTCATCAAGTTTGACGAACAGTTAAGGAGTACTTTTTTCGACTCTTTTTGAAAATTATCATCATCAATTTGATGTGATGGTTCTACCACTCTGCCTTATGTCGCTAAACCAAAGATTCACTCCAAGCAAAGACAATCTTGTATTAAATGTATACAAACATAATAAATATGATGACACTGATATACAGCAGGGACAGGAGGGGAGCAGTGTAATAACAGAGGAGGTATATACAGACTCTGATACACAGTATAACATGAGGGGAGATGTGTAATAGAGAGGAGGAGGTATATACAGACCCTTGTGTCATGTTACAGTGAGACTCACCAATGTACTTATCTCCTTCATCGGTCTGTCCTCCAATCACAACGTTTCCACAGCTCAGCAGGGCAGAGAGCCGTTGGAAGTGCCTCTCATTGATGATTCTGCCCAGGTCGGGGGATTGCTTGGGGTCCTCCCCATAGAATTGGTGCACAGTGCTCTGCAGTGCGGTCACAAGCCTCTCCCGGGTCTTCATGTTGCAGAGGACATAATCTGGAGCCAGACACGTTTGCCCCGCGTTAAAAAAGCGAGACCACGCAATGCGTCTGGCTGCGTTCTGGATGTCACAGTCCTCATGCACATAACATGGATTCTTTCCACCCAGTTCCAGTGTCACCGGAGTCAAGTGCTTTGCTGCTGCGGCCATAATTATTCTACCCACCTTTGGGTTCCCTTTAAATTGAAAAAGAAACAAGATAAGAATGTGATAGCGTCGAGATTCCATGTCCATGGGTTCATTTTATCTGCATTATCACTTGCCCTTGCAGAGTAACCCTATGGGACTCATATACAAATATTCACTCTGTAAAACTAGAGTAGCCAACTTCTGTAAAGGTGTTTACAGGGTTGAAATATCTTCATGACATGCACACTAATATTGATATTGTCTGATGCTTTGAATCAAGTTTAAGGCCTCAGAGAGAGAATAAACTTCCTTACCTTCCTGAACAAGGGAACCCCACAGGACATATATTGAGAAGGACAATGATGGTGAAGGGGTACCCAGGCCATGGAATAAAGGCATTCTGCTTGGCTGGGTTCCCCTGAGTCAGATAAAGTGACTGTAGAGTTTCAGTTCTGCAGCCCAGGGCTGGCCGTAGTCCTATTAATATGTAATAACCATAACCCTAATAACATGTCTAAAATACGCCCGCTAGGAATCAGGGGCTTCTATCACTGTTTAAAGGGTTAATTGGATAAGCGTGCCTGTGGTTATGTGGTCGGGCCTGGCATTGCCACACAGTATCACTGTGTAACCGCAGACAAGCAAGGGAAGCCTTAACTGCGAGCTAAATTGGTTAAGTGGTCTGCGGTCAGGAAAAGTTGCCGAGTTGCAACAATGTATAATGTCTCATCATTCAATTAAGGTCAATTGGGAAAGTGCATCTGCAGTTATCGATGGGGTCCGGGCATTGCAACATTGCATCCCGGCCCCAAACCGCAGACCGGGGAAAAGTAAAACCACAAACCACATCACAGCCCACACATAATTAACTAGCTAACTTTTGATAGGAAGGTCCTAGCTTTCTAATTTTTGGTAAGCAGAGGGCTAGTGGGTAGTCATATAATCCAGTATAGTAATGAGACTGTAACATTTATTTAAAGGCATAAATGAGAAGTAGCTCTGAGTTTAGTATTTTAAAGTTATAGGAACCGGGACATTTACATTTCAGCCAGGCAGGACAGCGGATACATTAGGAATTCACTATTGTCATTTATGGTAAGACGTACCAGGGATGAGTCACGCATAATGTAAGTCCGGACTTCTGAGACTCCCTGTGGAGATAATTCCAGAGTGTCTTCAAAAGTCCGGGGCTTCAAAAGGTACCGACCTGCTGAAAGTGCTAAATGTCAGGAAATGTATATAAACAGTTTGCCTTGCAGATGTCTGGGCATCCTGGAGGAAGGTAGACATTCTGCCGCCGTGCAAGGGTGCTTGGTCAGGTATGCTTAGCGGGTTAGGTGTGAGGTTAGCGCATGACCCTTGGCATACCGTGAAGCTCTTTGCCCGGCTGCAGGAACTGTTGGCAAGCTTGCCATTGGGTGGGAATTTGCTTCCCATACCAAGATTGTCTGTGTATTACCGAGATAGGACTGGGAGGGTGTTATAATCCCGTGCAGGCTATCAGGTGGGGGTTCAACTGTGTTCTTCTGTGATCCATATGAAGGTATAGCATGCGGTACAGAGACGATTTCATCACAACCACGGATTGCACTCCGCTACGAAAGATAGTTAGAACTAAGGACTTGTAAACGAATTCTGCAAGGGCAGAACGAACATGTTTCTATCGGCGGAGAAACAGGGTCTGGAAGCGTCGCCCCTATCCAAAGACGGTTTTGCGTCTCTTGTTTGCGTTTCAACCCACTCCTGGGAATTGATACCTTGTGGCGGTGAATGGGTTAACCAGGCCAATAATAAAGGTCTCAGGCTTGGCTGGTTACCCCTAAACCTTGTTGGGGATGAAGGATTAGTTGTTGGTCACCACTATGCCATGTTTCCCATATACATCAACTGTCATATCCCCGGTTTACAGCTCAGAAACTAGCTGCAGTCCTATGAGTGTATGTAGAATGTGCAAATTGTATTTGCAACACAAGGGGGAGCTTCTAGCGCTGAACCAAGCGTCAATTGAATAAGTGTGTCTGTGGTAAGCGGTTACACTGGCGACACACTTTATTCGAGCTCGGCTAGTCCCACGAATTCGGGTATACCCGGGTGTATTGAGGTTTGTGACTGTTTTGTGCCCGAGTGCATTGAGGTATTTTCCAGGCAGGGATTGAAGCATTTTATTCCCGCTGGCTGCAATACTGCACAGTATATATATATATACTGCATTACAATTCATGAATTTATGCCATCTGGTAGACACGCGAAGTATTGCAGCCTATTAAATCCTAATCATTATCATTTAACAGATCAGCCGCCCGTCAGCCAGGCATGAACCCAGGCTGGGAAGGCAAACGCAACGGGGCTTGTCAGAGGTGAGGAGCAGCGCATTCCAGGTATCTGCCAGGTACATACTGGGTATTTGCTCGAATAAAGTGTGTCGGTGCAATACATTGAAGTTCTGAATCACTTCCTAAACCGCAGACTCTTCAGAGAAAGTCTTAACCACAAAGATAAGTGGATAAGTGGCCTGCACTCTAGCTGAAGTGCACGGAATGCAACAATGCATGCTGCGGTCTCGTTAACCAATTAAGGTCAATTGCTGGAATGCTTTTGCGGTTACCGAGCCCGGCAAGCAGTGATAAATTGTATGCCAAGAGTCAAACCGCAAACCACATCACAGCGCTTATTCAATTAAGTAGTTAACTTTGGTTAGGTAGGAGCTAGCACTCTTGGAATACAGTTAGTGGAGAATGTAACATTCACATACATATGTTTTTTATTTTAACTTGTATTTTTATTGGTTTTCAAAATACGGTGATAATACAGCAGACATCCATTGTAGTTTCTTGAATTACCAACATTCCATACTTATATCAACTGTGAACATTATAGGAACAATAACCTGAAAGGGTCAGTGAAGAAGGAAGGGAAGGATAGTGGGGGGAAGGAAGGGGAGGTAGGGGGGGAGACGGCAGAGGGTCCGCTCAAATCTCTCTTTCCTGAGTCTTAAGTTCCGATACCTGGATAATGTATGGGTTCGTTTGCCCCTCTCTCTAATCTAATCATTAGGGACTGATAGCAGTTCAGACAACTATGTAATCAACTATGTTAATGCATCTGTAACTATTAAAGCATTATTGTGATTATCTCTACCCCTGTAATATCTGTCTGGGCTAGCCAGGGTGTCCATACTTTTAGAAATTTTTCGCCGGAGTCATTAACTAAACTCGTCAACTTTTCCATCTGACATACGTACCAATTTCTATTCCGAATCTTCGGGATTGAAGGAATTTCATTCTGTTTCCATGATGCTGAGATCTCGCACCTCACTGCTGTTGCGAAGTGGGCAACTAATTTGAGCTCAACTTTTGATAGTCCTGAAATTGCTCTGTTCAAAAGAAAGAGTCAGGGATCTAGTGGAATTTTGAGGTTCAATATCCTCTAGCCAATCCTTAATCTTGACCCATAAAGGTACCAAATGAGGGCAAGACCACAGCATGTGTTACAGATCTGCTCACTCTCCACATTGTCGCGGGCACAATGGGGAGTGTCCTTGAATAAATTTTGATAGCTTCAATGGGTTATGATACCATCTCATCGGATTTTATATGCGTTCTACTTCAATGTTGTACAGATCGAACTTTTAGAGGCCGCTGTCACAATCTGTGTCCATTCGTCTGTATCCAGTATCTCGCCGAGGTCTTTTTCCCAATTCAACATATACCCTAGTTTGTGTGCTACTTTTGAGGTAGAACCGACCACTTTCCTATACATTTGCGATGTGAGTCCCCTCGTTAACGTCTCTCTAAGACAGAGCCTTTCGATTGTTGTCAATAGGGGGTGTGGATTGAGTTTATTATAGAAAGCTCTGATCTGGAGGTATCTATACAGTTCCGATTGTGGGATATTCTTGTCTGAGTTAATTTGTGCAAATGATTTAATTTTGTTATTTCCCTCCAGATCTCTAAGTCGCACTATACCCTTTCGTTTCCAAATTGAGAAGTTTGCCCTATCCAAGCCAGGAGCAAAAGTTGTGTTATCCCAAAGCGGGGTCATCAGTGTGTTTTTGGCAGTAAGGCTACATTTATATTTTGTTGCCTCCCAATTTGACAATGAATTGGTCATCGAGGATAGCGGTGATGGTATAGCTTTCCATGCTATTTTTGGGCTCCATATTAAATTGCTTAGCTCCAATGGTGAGCAAGCTGAACTCTAATGCTGCCCATCGTCTCAAATGTGGGTTTGTCTGCCATTGAGAAATTTGGCATAATTGGGCCACTTTGTAGTATGATTACAAGCAAGGTACTGCTTCTTCTGAGTCCGTTCCCGCCTGTGGAGCTGGCGCCTCTGCTCTCCCAGTTTGCGCCAGTTCAGTTTTATTGAAGTAGCTGGTCATAACCGTGGTAGATCGCCGTGCTTTCGGTCTTGTTTGCATCTCCACGAATTCCCTAGTTTGTTATATAGCTTTCTGGTGTGATTTTGCTTAAATTTGCACTCTTTTGATGCGATATAGTGGCCGTGGGTTATAGTGCTCACAGATCACGCACCCATTCCCCTAGCCCTTGCGCATGTACCTCTCATACATATGGTTTTTATATCACCCACACATACAGAAAGTACATATAAAAATAAAATGTGTTTCAGGTATCTTTTAAAATGTAAGTGTCTCCTCTAGAGAGGGACACAGGTTATGATGTTGATATTG
>WSYH01018050.1:0-11369 GCA_036426205.1 Ascaphus truei
CTTCCCCAGGCTTCCCCGACACCCCTGGAGATCAAATTAAGGTAAGCGGGGGTGCGGGGAAGCAGAGGGGCAGAGCAGGAGCCGGGTTCGGGGTCAGGAAGGGGAGTAAATTGCGTGCAAAGTGGTGGGGGGGTGCGTGGGGGAAACGCAGCGGCGCGCGGTTATTACTGGCGGCAGCTGGGGTAGATCCCGGCATGCCGCCGGCATTTAGTTCAATAAAAGATGTCGCTACTGTAGATCGAAAACAAACAAAGATAAAGTAACTACACAGGCAGAAAGTCTGGTGGCTTGTGTGCATTGTTTTTATGTATATACTGTATATATGTACCCCGCACCCGACTAAGCTTAGATAGGCCGTCGCTTAAATTGGTAAGGTAGGGTGTTGTGACAAGAGTCATATATCAATGCATGATACACAGGTGTATCTAGAAGCATAGGTGGGGTAAAGAAGTCCCTTTGTAGGTGCACCCAGACCTTTATAAAATAAATTGGTCAGGGGAGAAAAGAACAGGTGTGGTAACAAATCTCTTTATTCAATTCAGTGAAGGTGTGATAAAAATAGTATATAACTTCATGTTAGCTAGATATACTATATTAAAGGACATAAACAGGTCCAAAAAAACGTATCAAAAAGTATCTACGTGGGCCTCCAATAGGCGTAGATGTACAGTATTCCTGACTTTTGTTGAGTCACTGTAGTATCTTAGAGGTTATACATGCATCTATATAGTAATGAGTGGTGTGAACCACGAGGTGGGTATTGATCAGTTTGAATTAAAGCCTGATGATATTGGTGTAGATTCAAACCCTATTCCTCACCCTCAGTTGCTCAATTATCCAGATATATGTGGATGCACTGTAGTTCTAGTGTGCTGCAGTGAAATTAGCAATCATACTTGTGGATGCACTCGTGGTCACCCGCAGACAACAGGAGTCCACCGCGCACATGCGTCTCGGTGTGTGCACAAGTTGCTGACTACCACTGCGGTCTGACAAGGTATTTATAGTAATGTAACTAGAGTGGTGTTGCACACAGAGATTCACCGCTTAGCATTGTATATGAAGCGGATGTGAGTAGGGTAATTTTTAGTACATATTGCTAAGTAGTGTCTTGCTAAGGGGTGCAATGGTTCTCCTCTGGACGACCCGGGTACAGATACAGTTAAACTGGTGTTTGTGTTGCTGATTATTTTAGCCACAGTGGCTTTATTCCTGAGGAGGTGTATTTATGTCCACTTATATCTATTTGTTCTGTTTCAACGGCAGTTATTTGGACCCACAGATGTGCTGTTATTTCGTTCACAGATCTAAGTTGTTAGAGAGTATAGCTGCACGTGTTAACTTCGGTGTGTGTTGCGCGTGTGCCGTGAGACTCTAATAGTCACTACAGAGAGCAACTTGTTGTTATGCTGTTGTGCCAATTCTTGCCGTACCTCCCCATAGCGCCCCTTGATATGGCCCGTAGACCGTGTGGAGATATTATATTCAGGATCTCTGCTGGATGGGTAGATATAGATGTTGTTAGTGGCCGAATGTAATCGCCATTACAATCAGTGGTGTTACCAGGGGTTGGCGTTAGGTAGTTTCTTGCGACTAGGCAGTGTGCATCAGGGAGTACATACAAGACCCCCGCTAAAAACGGGATAGGTGTGTAGGTGGGCTAGATCAGGTTTGGGCGCAATTCCTAATATTAGATGAAGTAGCATCAGGGAGTATAGCAAGAGCTCCCACTGAAGCCGGTGGCAGATAAATGAGTGGACTAGATTGTAAAGCAGTAACGGGCACAATTCCAAATGATTGTACTTGATTCCCAAATGGTATTGCTCCAATATTAGAGCTAAAAAACGCAGTGAGTAGAACGTTTTATTGGCAGTATGATAGAGCATATAGTGATTGTTGAACAGCCTGCCTAAGGCAGGGCTAAACCCTCTTAAAGGGGTATCAAATCATGGATGCTACGGTCTCAGTTAAAGGCTGAGTTTGAGCAGATTACAGTGAAACAATTGAGCTGTGCTCTTTGCAGCTTATAGGAGGTTGTAAGTAGATTTTATCGCAGAGATCCGACATGCTGCATGTTTCGTCGCTTTCTTGCGACTTTTCGGGGATGGGCGTAACTGCGTCTCCAGTCGCTGTTTTATACCCGGTGGTGTCATGGTGACCATAGAAGCGTGTGTTGCCGATTATGCTGGTGGTGCGGGGTACTGCACCCAGATTATGTACTTTAAAACCTGACCAAAGTTTGTTGGTGTGAATGATATTCACAGTGCTCATAAATGAGTATGGATCAGGAGAAAACCTATGCGTGATAACAGTAAGCAGTTATTAAAGGAAAGAAGTAAAAACGAAACCTTCATTGATGCCAGATGGATATTGTTGTGTTGAGAAATATATCCATCTGGCCTCCGTTGCAAAAGCTTCTTATCCAGTCTCCTCTGGGACACTGGGGGTTATGTGGTCTATCCTTGGAATGTCAAAGTGTTGATGCTCCTGCATGATGTTCTCTGACATGGGGGAGTAGGGGTGTCCAGAGAATTTCTTATGGAACCAATATGCTCCAAAACACGTTTTCTCAATTCCCATTTGGTTTTTCCAACATACTTTTTACCACATATACATGTGGCAAGATAGATGATTCCTGTGCTCTTGCAATTGATGAAGTGTTTTATATTGAAGGTTTTGTTGTCCCCCGTGTTCGTAAAGTTTTTAATTTTCTGCATATAGCTACATGCCTTGCAATGATGCATTTGTATGAGCCTTAACACTAAGCCATGTTCTGCTTTTCTGTTTTTTACAGTAAAATGGCTGTGTACAAGGTGATCCTTAATGTTGGTGCCCATCTCCATACCACAGAAGGACGATTTTTTTAAGATCAATTTGAGGTTGTCATCTTGTCAATATGTGCCAATGTTTGCTTAGTATTTTATTCATTCTCTCCATGTTGTGGATGGGAGTGACATCGTATTTCATTTGTTTTTGTTTTTCCATCCTTGTATTTTAGGTTTATAAATCGTTTCGTGGAGTGTTGAGGGCTCGATGATACGCCGGTTTTAGTTGGCGTTTGGAGTATCCCGTTGTTGCAATGAAGTGGTTCTTATTTCAAGGCTTTGCTCTTTAAAGGCCAGTATGTCTGAGCAATTTATCCTTATGCGCCAGATAGGGCCTGTGGGGATACCCTGATGAGGGTGGTGTGGGGGTGGAAACTGTCAGCTCTTTAGGTAGCTTTGTTTGTTGCAGTTTTTCTTTTATGGTTATTAGTAGAAAGATAAGCCATCGTTGTTTATACTAATACATAAGTCAGATACTATGATTGCTACTAGCACTTATCTCTGAAGTGAGCTTCAGATTGTGATCATTGCAGTTCAGCAGTTTGAGGAAGGTCTCTAGCTAGCATCCTTCTGGAGGCCGTTCCAATAGTAAAGGATGTATCTATATTACCGGATCCATAGGTCTATGTGGTCCGTATTTGAGGACCATACCTTATGAGAAGACATGATCTCTCCACCAACCTAAATATAGGTTGGCGTAGGTGGGGGCACATGAGTCCCCATCGCTGTTCCCTGTATTTGGAGATAGTATTTTGAGTCGCAAAAAAAATAATTGTGTTGTAATACAAACTCCAAAAGCTCAATGATGAAGGCATTTGACCAGAGAAGAGACAGTGCGGGAGGAGAGAAAGTGTTAACTGCTACGAAGCCCAAATTTGTGTTTATACTTGGTACAATGATTTCAATATCAAAGCTGACCAAAAGCGTGTTTTTTATTGCCTGTATCCCTTCCAGTCTATTGGGACATCTTTGGTGTTCCTGTACAAAGGAAGCAAAGATGTTACAAATTCCTAAGTACTTTGTCAATGTAAATACTGGAATTCTCAGTGAGTGATCCAATTCCTGACACTATAGGTCTCCTGGTGGTTTGTGGATGTTCTTGATACTTTGGGGATACTGTAGAAAGTCGCTACAGTGGGTTGTCTTGAGGTCATGAAATCACATTCGCTTTTTGTTAGACTTTATTTCCAGGCCTTTGTTTAGTATTGATCATAGAGCTTTTTGGATATTGTGGTTGGATATTGGGGAGGTCATATAGCATTGTTTTTTCTCACAGCAAGTCTGAGGTTCTCAGCTTTGTAGTCTTCAGTGTTGAGTATTACAACGTTCACTCCTTTGTCTGATGGTTTATTGTAATTTCATTGCATATTTTTCATCTCTTTAAGTGCTTCGTGTTCCTGTTGATCTAAGTTGCTTTGATTTTTAATTTTTGATCACTTTGAGTGCCTCAAGATCGTTTTGTAACTAGATTCAGAAAGGTGGAGACATTTGTGCAGCTATCTTGGTGGAGGAGTGAAGCGGCTTTGTGGTTTAAGGGTAGTATGGGGTCCATCCCAGGGTTTTTACCCCCCATCTCAAGAAATTGATCAGGTGTAGGAGATTGTTCTTGGATCTTGTGTTTGTATTAGTTTCATATTCATTTGGTGTAACATTACGTCCGCGTCTTTGAAGAACTGTGCGCAGCATTTTCTGGCAAAAAGGTTAATATCCTTTATTGCCTCAAACAAATCAAGGTGTTTGAGGGGACAATGGAGAGGCCTTTCTCCAAAAGGCTACATTGTGCATTTGTTAAAGTGGTCTCTGAGAGGTTGATAATCTCACATTTGTTGTTAGATGTGTTGTTGATATTTAACGTCTCGTCTACTCTGCCCCTGTAATTGGACCACCGTCCTCTTCCTTTTCCTCTCCAATACCCCTCCTCTTCGAATCTTCCTGGGCCATGAATCTATCCTTCCTGGGGCTGTTCTAAAAAAATGATGGGAGTGACTTTCTGCCTGTGTAGTTACTTTATCTTTGTTTGTTTTCGATCTAGTTATAACTTTGTTTTGATAACACTGTTGTCTCAAGTCTCTGACATTTCCCAGTCAGTGGACGAGTCACTATGTTCTGCATTTTTGTTTTTCTGCCTGAAGTGATGATTTATATCTGCCCCTAGTATAATACCACTGTCTCTGAGGGCCACTTGATGGTTTCTCTCTTTATTCCTTAACATACTGATCAGTGTTTTTTGGAGAATATTCTCGTATTTTCAAATTCGGGGATATTTCCATGACTGCTTCCTTTTTTTTTCTCTACTTCAAATTCACCTTCTTAAGTTCTACTAATTCATTGTTAATAAGAAGGCCATGAGATCATGTGGCATTTGCTATGTCTCATCCCATTTCTTATAAACAGTGTCTGTAAATTGTGATTGATGGGCGAGAGATTGACTCTCAAAACCCCTCGGTATCATCTTGTTCTTTGTACTTTTGGAGGCTACATACTTCCCACCATAGGCGGGATTGTTTTTTGTACGTCTTTCCATGTTTTGGAAATAAAGTTTTATGTTATTCACAGTAGGTTCTTCCTGTAAAGTGGTTGTTGTGAGAAAAATGTTCTCTGAATCTGCTTTCCAGTCATTGAAATCCATGGTTCTAGATAGTGAAGCCTGCCATTTTCGTACCTGGCTTGTCTCACTAAATATGTGGAAAGGGGAGGAGGTGGAAAAACAGGTTTTAGAGAGAACCTGTGGGTTGGATACAGATAGCTATAGATAGGAACCTCGCTCTACCCCTTGGTAGTTGAGGCGTGCTGCTAGGAGTAAATACAAAGGATGATACAGGTGGATCTAGAGAGGTACACAGAAAAGTCCCCTTGAGGCGACGCAGTTGCGCACCTCAGTTGAATCAATATCCAGATATATGTGGATATGCACTGTAGTTCTAGGCTGCAGTGAAATTAAGCAATCTATACTTGTCGGATGCACTGTGGGCACCTTATAAAGCGTTGCGGTGTGCCTACAAGGTGACTCTTTCTGTGTACCTCTCTAGATACACCTGTTATCATCCTTTGATTTACTCCCGAGCAGCACGCCTCAACCACCAAGGGGTTAGTTTTAGAGCTGAGGTTCCTATCTATAGCTATCTGTTTCCAACCCAAGGGTTCTCTCTAAAAACCTGTTTTCCACCTCAGCTCCTCCTTCCACCTATTTAGTGAGACAAGCCAGGGATGGAAAATGGCAGCTTCCTATCCAGAACCATGGATTCAATGACTGGGAAGCAGACTTGGAGAACATTTTCTCAACAACACCATCACTTTACAGGAAGAAACTACTGTACGTGGAATAACATAAAAACTTTATTTCAAATACAGTGAAAGGACTGTACCAAAAACAATCCCGCCTATGGTGGGAAGTATGTAGCCTCCCAACGTACGAAAAGAACAAGATGATACAGAGGGGTTTGAGAATCAATCTTTCGCCTCATATCAATTTACAAGACACGTTTATAAAGAAATGGGATGAGACAATAAGCAAATGCTCACATGATCTCATGGCCCTTCTTATGACAATGAATATAGTAGAACTTAAAGAAGGTGAATTTTGAAGTAGAGAAAAACAAAAAGGAAGCAGGTCAATGGAAAGAATCCCCGAATTTTGAAAAATACGAGCAATTCTCCAAAAAAAACAACTGATCCGTATGTTAAGGGAATAAAAGAGAGGAGGAAACAATCAAGTACCTCAGAGACAGTGGTGATTATATAGGGGAAGTAATATAACACATCACTTCCAGGCAGAAAAACAAAAATGCAGGAACATAGTGGCTGTCCACTGAATGGGATATGTCAGAGACTGAGACAACAGTAGTTATCAAAACAAAGTTTATGACTACAGCAGCGGCAGCTTTTATTCGAGGTAAAAGCCGCCGGCTGCATGCGTCTGGGGAAGCGGTAAGCGCGGCGCGTGGTGGCGCACTGTGACGACACAGTCACATGCGCGCCCGTCTTCCCCCGTGTTCCCGGCTTCCCCAGGCTTCCCCGACACCCTGGAGATCAAAATTAAGGTAAGCGGGGTGGGGGGGGAGAGCAGAGGGGCAGAGCAGGAGCCGGGTTCGGGGTCAGGAAGGGAGTAAATTGCGCGAAAGTGGTGGGGGGTGTGCGTGGGGGAAAACGCAGCGGCGCGCGGTTTTATGGCGGCAGTGGGGTAGATCCGCATGCCGCCGGCATTTAGTTCAATAAAAGAGTGTCGCTACTGTAGATCGAAAACAAACAAAGATAAAGTAACTAACAGGCAGAAAGTCACTCCCATCATTTTTAGAACAGGCCCAGGAAGGAATAAATCATGGCCACCAGGAAGATTCGAAGAGGAGGGGTATTGGAGAGGAAAAGGAGGGACGTGGTCCAATTACAGGAGGCAGAGAGACGGAGACGTTAAATATCAAAAAACACATCTAAGAACAAAGTGAGATTATCAACCTCTCAGAGACCACTTTAACAAATGCACAATGTAGCCTTTTGAGAAAGGCCTCTCCTATGTCCCCTCAAAACACCTTTGATTGTTTGAGGCAATAAAGGATATGTAACCTTTGCCAGAGAAAAATGCTGCTGCACAAGTTCTTCAAAGACGCGGACGTAATGTGACACCAAATGAATATGAAGAACTAATACAAACAAAGATCAAGAAACATCTCCTACCCTGATCAATCTTCTTGAAGATGGGGAAAAAAAAAACTGGGGATGGACCCCCATACTACCCTTAAACCACAAAGCCGTCATCCTCACCAAGATAGCTGCGCAAATGTCTCCAACCTTTTGAATCTTTTTACAAAAGATTTGAGGCACTCAAAGTGATCAAAAATAAAAATCAAAGCAACTTAAGTCAACAGGAACAAGAAGCACTTAAAGAGATGAAAAATATGCAGGAAATTACATAAAAACCAGCAGACAAAGGAGTGAACCTTGTAATACTCAACACAGAAGATTCAAAAGCTGAGAACCTCAGACTGTGAGAGAGATAAACAATGCTATATGATCCCCCAATGATCCAACCACAATATTCCAAAAAGCTCTAGGATCAATACTACCAAAGGCTGGAAAAATAAAGTCATAACAAAAAGCGAATTGATTTCATGACTCCTCAAGACAAACACTGTAGCGACTTCTACAGTATCCCCAAAGTACACAAGAACATCCACAAACACCAGGGAGACTATAGTGTCAGGAATTGGATCACTCACTGAGAATTCCAGTATTTACATTGACAAAGTACTTAGGAATTTTGTAGACATCTTTGCCTTCCTTTGTACAGGACACCAAGGATGTCCTCCATAGACTGGAAGGGATTACAGGTCAATAAAAACACGCTTTTGGTGCAGCTTTGATGTTGAATCATTGTACAACAAGCATAAAACCGAATTTGGGCCGTAGCAGTTATGAAAACACTTTCTCTCCTCCCAAGTGTCTCTTCTCTGGTCATAATGCCTTCATCATTGAGCTTTTGGAGTTTGTAGTACAACACAATATTTTTTGTTCGACTCAAAATACTTATCTCCAAATACAGGGAACAGCGAGGGGACTACATGTGCCCCCACACGACAACCTATATTTAGGTGGTGGGAGGAGATCAGTGTCTTCTCTAAGGTAAGTCTCTAAATACGGACCACATAGACCTATGGATCCGGTATATAGATGACATCCTTTTACTTTGGAACGGCTCCAGAAAGGACATAAGAGACCTTCCTCAAATGCTAGAACTGCAATGATCACCAATCTGAAGCCTCACTCAGAGATAAGGGCTAGTAGCATCATATTTCTTGACTTTATGATTAGTATAAACAACGATGGCTATCTTTTTACTAATAACCATAAAAAGAAAACTGCAACAAACAGCTACCTAAGAGCTGACAGTTTCCACCCCCAACCCCTATCAGGGGTATCCCCACAGGCCAATATCTGCGCATAAGGAGAAATGCTCAGACATACTGGCCTTTAAAGAGCAAAGCATTGAAATAAGAAAAACTCATTGCAACGGGATACTCCAAACGCCAACTAAAACGGCGTATCATCGAGCCCTCAACACTCCACGAAACAATTTATTGAAAATAAAATACAAGATGAAAAAACAAAAAAAATGAAATACGATGTGTCTACACATTCCACAAACAGTGGAGAGGACATGAATAAAATACTAAGCAAACATTGGCACATCTTGACAAATGATGATGATAGACTCAAATTGGTCTTAAAAATCGTCCTTCTGTGGTATGGAGACGGGCAGCCAACATTAAGGATCACCTTGTACACAACCATTTACTGTAAAAAAACAAGAAAAGCAAGAACATGGCTTAGTGTTAAAGGCTTCAACAAATGCCATCATTGCAAGGCAATGTAGCATATGAAGAAAAGTAAAAAACTTTACGAACACGGGGGACAAACAAACCTTCAATATAAAACACTTCATCAATTGCAAGAGCACAGGAATCATCTATGCCACATGTATATGTGGTAAAAAGTATGTTGGAAAACCAAAAGGGAATTGAGAGAAAAACGTGTTTTGGAGCATATTGGTTCCATAAGAAATTTCTGGACACCCTGTCTCCCGCCATGTCAGAGAACATCATGCAGGGAGCATAAAACACTTGACATTCCAAGGATAGACCATACCCCCATGTGTCCCGGAGGAGACTGGAATAAGTAGCCTTTGCAACGTGAGGCCAGATGGATATATTTACTCAACACACAATATCCACCTGGCATCAATGAAGGTTTCGTTTTTACTTCTTTCCTTTAAATAAATGCTACTGTTATCACGATAGGTTTCTCCTTGATCCATACTCATTTATGAGCACTGTGAATATCATTCACACCAAAAACTTTGGTCAGGGTTTTAAAGTACATAATCTGGGTGCAGTACCCCTGCACCACACAGAAATTCGGCAACACACGCGTCCTATGGTCACCATGACAACCACCGGGTATAAAACAGCGACTGGAGACGCAGTTACGCCATCCCGAAAGAAGTCGCAAGAAGAAAGCGACGCGAAACATGCAGCATGTCGGATCTCTGCCGATAAAATCTATTACAACTCCTATAGCTGAAAAGAGCAAGCTCAATGTTTCACTGTAAATGCTGCAAACTCAGCCTTAACTGACCGTATGCATCCATGATTGATACACCCATTTAAAAGGTGTTAGCCCTGCCTTAGGCAGGGCTGTTCAACAATCACTTACGTTCTATCATACTGCCAATAAAACGTTCTACTCACTGCGTTTTTAGCTCTAATATTGGAAGCAATACCATTTGGGAATCAAGTACATCATTTGGAATTGTGCCCAGTTACTGCTTTACAATCTAGTCTCACTCATTTATCTGCCACCGGCTTCAGTGGGGAGCTCGCTAACTCCTGATGCTACTTCATCTAATATTAGGAATTGCGCCCAAACACTGATCTAGCCCACCTACACACCTATCTCGTTTTAGCGGGGCGGGTCGTGTATGTACTCCCTGATGCGACACTGCCTAGTCGCAAAGAAACTACACCTAGACGCAACCCACTGGTAAACACCACTGAGTGTAATGGCGATTTACTTCGGCCAATAACAACATCTATATCTACCCATCCAGCAGAGATCCTGAATATAAGTATCTCCACACGGGGTTACGGGCGCATATCAAGGGGCGCTAGGGGGAGGTACGGCAAGAATTGGCACAAACAACATAACAACAAGTTGCTCTCTGTAGTGACTATTAGAGTCTCACGGCACACGCAGCAACACACACCGAAGTTAACAACATGTGGCCAGCGACTCTCTAACTAACTTAGATCTGTGAACGAAATAACAGCACCATCTGTGGGTCAAAACTGCCTTGTGAAACAGAACAAATAGATATAAGTGGACATAAATACACCCTCTGCAGGAATAAAGCCACTGTGGCTAGAAATAATCAGCAACACAACACCAGTGTATACGTGTATCGTACCCGGGTCGTCCAGAGGGAGAACGCATTGCACCCCTTAGCAAGACACACTTAGCAATATGTACTAAGAATTACCCTACTCACATTCCGCTTCATATACAATGGCTACTAAGCGGTGAATCTGTGTGCAACCACAACTATGTTACGATTACTATACATACCTTGTCGGACACGTGGGTAGTCAGCAACTTGTGCACCACACCGTAGACGCATGCCGGTGGACTCAGTTGTCTGCGGGTGACCAGAGTGCATCCACAAGTATGATGCTTAATTTCATGCAGCACTAGAACTACAGTGCCAAATCCACATATATCTGGATAATGAGCAACTGAGGGTGAGGAATAGGGTTTGAATCTACACCAATATCATCAGGCATTAATTCAAACTGATTCAATACCACCTCGTGGTTACACACCCATTTAGATTTAGATGCATGTATAACCTCTAAGATACTACAGTGACTCAACAAAAAAGTCAGGCATACGTACATCTACGCTATTGGAGGCCCACGGTAGATACTTTTTGGATCGACTTTTGGACCTGTTTAGTGTCCATTATAAAGAGTAATTAGCTAACATTGAAGTTATATA
>WSYH01001825.1:0-105325 GCA_036426205.1 Ascaphus truei
TGCCGCACAGCCTCATTCCGTAAAGTAACATAGTGCGGAACTGTGCCACACAGCCTCATTCTGTAAAGCAGGGGAGCGCAAACTTTTTGTGCTGCACCCCCCTGTCTCACTGCCCCCGGCTCTTGCGCCCCCCTGCCTTCCTTCAGCCGCGTCAGATGACGCTGCGTGGGCGTGTGACGTCAGGTCACATGGTGCGCGGCGTCTATTGACGCCGCGTTGCCATGGCAACGCAACACAGACGGCTGAATCCCGGTAAGCAAACAGTTGCAGGGGCCTCACGCGATCCCCCGGCATTTAATTTAAATGCCTGGGGGAAGAGTGCGGGGCCTCTGCAACTGCCCACGCCCCCCCAGCACAATCTCCCGCCCACCCTTTGGGTCGTGCCCCCCACTTTGCGCACCTCTGCCGTAAAGTACAGAAGTGCAGAACTGTGCCCAACAGCCTCATTCCGTAAAGTAACATAGTGCAGAACTGTGCCGCACAGCCTCATTCCGTAAAGTAACATAGTGCAGAACTGTGCCACACAGTTGTACAAAAAGTCACATTGACTACAACGAATGTAACTGCAGAGGCCTTTCCGTGGGGTGGCGCTGGATAGGGGCTATGGCAGTCTGTAGAATAAGGCCAAAAGCCTCATCATAGTACTGGGTAATACACACATTAGAAATATGAAGAGTTTTGTTCAAACACCTCACGTAGACCTTAATCCAGCCTTCAAAATGATCGCACAGAGTAACCCACTTCTGACGTCAGATAATCGGGGAATAGGCAAGCGAATGACTCACTTTTTAGCTTCATTAAAAAACATTTTTTTAAAAGGAACAGACATGTTAGCTGTGAAATACTGGTTTTACATAAGTGAAGCACCTTGCCAAGCAAGCATCCCTCCCTAATTCTTCCTGACATACCTCATTCCTACTGTGCTATTTGCTGTTCATGGCTTATTCCAGGCAGCTGAGCTCTGTGCTCTCTTTACAAAGCTGGGAAATTCACCGCTTAATCCCTAGGCAAACAGCCTTTAACTCAGGTCAGTGGCTGCAAGAAATATTTCATACTGCAGATGCATTACTTGGGTGTGGATTGGACACACAATAATATCAGAGGGGGAACATTAGGCAAGATGGGAAAAAATGCTTTAAGCAGTGTTTCAGAGAAAACATGAATGTAATGTCAGCAACAATAACTGAACCCCTCTGAAAGGAGCTCGGGTTTACATTCTGTTTCTTCACCTTTGTCAATTCTCTTGGTTACATTTCAGTAACCTGGAGGGTGTTCTTCCTTTGCAGTCAGTCAATAAGAAAAAAAAAATAGTCTTAGTGCTCTAGGCTGACATCCAATGCTTCCATACAAATGTAGCTTTTGGATCCAAAATGCATTAGGCTGAGGTGTTCGATGAAGCGAAAATCAACAAATTGGCCAGGCAAAGATTACACCTTTATTTGCTAACTGATTACAGATGCAAGCGTCTAGGATTAATTAGGCTCCATCTTCACATCTCTATCATCATGTCGTATACCTACGCAGCCATACTTTGTATCCAGTTAATTTGTTTCTCTAGAGAACAACGTGCCTACCTCTGCAGCATTATTATTATAATTTTACATCTAATGTTTTGCTTTATGATAAAATGTTCTTGCTATGATCCATTATGTGCTCCCCGACAACAAATCACCACCCCTTCTGTTTATATGAATATAACATTTTTAGTCATTTGTAAATCCCTCTGGGTGAAAGGAATTCCCATTCACGAAAGTGCTGTATTTGGAATATACTTTACATGACAACACACAACTCACCGCAAGAGGGAGAGAACCCTAGGCTTTATGTTGAGAGTCTTACACAAATAATAACGATAACATTGCATTTTTCTTATATAGTGCTGAGAATGTTTTTGCAGAGCTGTACATAGAATGTATCACGCATTAGGGGTCCCTGCATCAATATGTGTTGTCTGAGGCACAGGGAGATCAAGAGTACAGAAAACTCTGACATCACCATCACCACCAAAATGTGAACAAGAAATAAAAAGTGTCACATCAACAACAACAACAACAACAACAAAAAGAAGAGGAGTGACAATTCAAATTAGTTTTTTGCAAGTTCCCATTTCATGGTCTTGGAACAGCAACGGCTTATCTGCGATTAGGCTAACAAAGGTTTCACATGTCCCACATCTTTCAGGGCTACCCCCTATCACATAGTACTAACAGATCACCTGTCAAAACAGCCTTACATTCCTGTGAACTGATATGGGCTGAATGAAGTCTATTATCTTGAATGGAGCTGTCACAAAGTAGGCCCTACTGCCCGACATGCACTTCAACAATGAATGCACACTCATTTAATGTCACAAAAATCTCTGCTCGCAGCCAAACTTTCTCACAGCATTTATTCATTACAAATAAAAACATGTATTCGGCTTAGACATGCGCATATTGTTTCCCTGTCTGTAAAATATTATAATTCTTCATATTTCCAAAGTGTTGCTATTTTCATGAAGACAATAGTATTTTGCCTGCTTACGACTGCCTCCATTCTTTCTCTGTCTGTCCAGCTCTCTCCCATCCCAAACCTCTATCACTAACTGGCCCCATTTGCCCGAGCTTACGAAGGTCCCACAGTCCATCTCCAAGTAAAGAGAAGTGCTCCAGCAAGTAATGAAATCTGCTCAGACTCCCAACATTTTTTAGGCATATTAGAACTCTTTAGTATTTCAATAAAATACTCAAGTTTCTTTTATTTTATTTTTGTCCAAATATTTTACCAAGAAAAAATAAATTGAGAGTTACCTCTCGTTTTCAAGTTTGTCCTGGGTACAAAATAAGTTGACAGGTGACTACAACTGGCTTCTCACCATCAAGACTTTGTGCTACCTCTTGATATCACTAATGTACAGATGTAGCCCAGGTTATTACTCCCACTTGTGCTTTGCAGCGGGATATACACGTCACCAGCGGGAGAAGTGCTGAGAGAAAGGGCAGGGCTCACACTATTTTACCCCATGGGAGTGCTCTTGCCATAACCTATCCTTTATCTGTATGTCTGCCACCATGTGAATGAAATTATATGCCTTGCAGTAAAGGGTTTACTTTAAGAGGTCTATTGCCTTCAATTTCCTTTCATTGTTCTGCTAACATTCCTTAGAGTTCCATGTACGGTCATGGCTAATAATACCATCAAATCATTATACAAATGTTGTCATAGAACATTGATGAAAATCTGTAGCTGAAACATAAGACTGGTATCTCACGCAGTAGAGTTTCTAGGAGAGAGAATATATCACACAACATTTGACATTTAAACAAATATAAGGTTCATATTTTTTATTTAAAAAAAAAATATATATATATATATATATATAGAACTTACATCTTTTCCAAGGACTCTGAGTTCAAACTGTGTCTCTCTGAAATGTATCTTCGTAATTCTAGGCCTGCAAAAAAATATTATCAAAACAAGATACAACATAAACAGTTCCAGAAAGGTACAAAAGCGGAAAAGACCAACATACGGGTACTGTACATTGTGTTAAATGCAATATCCTCCAGCACTAGACAGTAGATGCTTTCTGTTCTTTGTCTGCCTTGGCCAACATCTCTTAGAAAAAGCCACCTCTGGAAATATCTCTTTTTAATTGCGTTTTTGGCTTCTCAAAGCAATTCTGGAGATATTTCATCAGTTTATGCTTATAGATTTCTGGAGGGGAGCCTGTGTGAGTTGGGAACCAGCCAGTACCAACGCTGGATTATTTAAGAATGATCTTGGTGATGAAAAGCTGTTATCTCTGTGTGCAAATATCTTCATTCCATTTACCGCACCTCATGCTCAGGTTAAAAAACGGAACAAAACAATCGATCACACCAGCCTCTTTACTCCACTACATCTTATATATCCACTCGTGGCCACACTGACCTCAGTATGTTTGAAGTTGTTCACATTTTTGTATGTTACTTTGTTATTGTCTTTTACCTCCCGAGATTATTCGACCGAACAATTTGGCATCATCTATATAAATGATAATAATTTTGATAACTAGAGATGTCAATAGCTGTATCATTAAAATACTCATAGTCTGTATAGCAATAATGGTAAATCCTCATGTTATGGAAAACCTATGCTACACACTTCAACAAAAGGAGAACTGAAGCAGGGGTGATACAGTACATAAGTTTGGGGAAACATTTCCATGTCTTACTTTAGTCAACTATATAACAAAAGCATTGAAAAGATTAGTATTTCACAGATACAAGAAGAGGCGGGTGTACCATAGGTACAGCCGGTGCAGATGCACCAGAGCCCACAGCTGTTAGGGGCCATTCCTCCCACAGCCTTATTTAGCAGCCGGAACAGCATTCCTGCCTCTCTCTCCCCTACCCTTCCTAGGCGCTACCTGTGTCCGTTGGGACTAAAACAGAAGTTAGGCCCAACTTCCGCAATTACCACTTGTGTAGGCTCCCTCCACCATCGTGCCGCACGTGCACAACCCCACAGGTAGGATTCGGGCGGTGGGTGGGGAGGGAGGGAGGTTAATTTTTTTTTTTACTTGCACTGCCCACACTCCTTTAGTTCCACCCCAGGATACAAGTATTTATTAGTGACATAAGTGAATGTCCATTAACAATCTTTAACATCTATTGCAGTTTAGTGAACAACACCTTTAGTCCAGGTTTAGTAGTGCATAAGTACATTTTATACCAGCAGGTAATACCCAAATTGTTTGACGAACAGTACAATTTTAAGATAGGCTTTCAAGAGATACCCTTTCTTCATCAGATCAACAAATACTGAACCACTCTTTTTCTCTTGAAGGGAGTGCAACTCAAAAGCTTGTCTTGAAATTCTACTGTTAGTCCAAAGAATAAAAAAAAGGTGTCCCCCCCACTGTCAGATACAAGCAGTAAGCATGCAAGTTCTCATCCAGATAAAATAATCTTACTGCTTGCATAATGATATAATCCTTTTATCAGGATATAGAATACAGATGTAGCAGGACTTGCTGTCTCCGGAGCGGTGACTGAAAAAGCAAAAAGCCGCGTCTCCGGAGACTATGCCGGCCGCACCATCGCTGCCGCGGGTCTATGCTTCCGGATTGGACGCCCTGCAGAGTAAGGCCGTGGCCAGGCAGGGAGCGAGCGCGCTTGTGCTCGTGCGTGGTGACGTCACGTGCTCTGCTTGGCCCTGCTTTTCCAAACCAGCGTGTCGGGGGGCGCGGCCATAACGTCACAGAGCTGGTTCGTCCTCATTGGGCGAAACACTCAAATTTACTTGCTTCGGCATGCAGCAAAGCGCCGTGCATGCGCAGGCGCTCGCTCACGCTGCCCACACACATTGCAACAATGTGTTCCATCGCGGCCTGCACGAGCCCGCTCAGCATCACCCTGGACGAGGCCTTAATCCGCTGGTGCCAGGGCGGTCGCGTTCAGCAGTTTGCCGCGGTGCCAGAGACAAATAGCCTGGGTACATCTGTATGTACAGTATACTGAATACATGAAGAACTGGAACTGATAAATTACAAATGCAATTTCAATAGGACTGTTACAGTTTTTTGTACATATTTCCCTTACTCTACCCTTTTCCTGATCACATACTACAGTTCATGATAAGATAAAGTATACAGAACTGGCGTATTTTATCATTTTACTGCATTACAATGGGAAACGTGCAATAAAAAGAAGATGTCAAGGAAATAAAGATGACTCCTTTTTGGTGAGGACTATCTTTTTTGGGATACATATGAGCCTGTAGCTACACACAAATAAAAGGTCTCATTGTGTGTATTCTACAATGTTTGTTATTGCGCTTTTCACATACTTTGCACTTCCACGTATAGATTTGCAGAGTTTGTAGACACATTTTTATTTGAGAAATTGATCAAATAAAGAATACCGTATATGCTATGGCTGAGTGCTCTCACAATTCTACAACTCCAATCCATAAATCCAAAATAATGAACGAGCAAAAAAGCTTGGATTAGTTTGGGAAATGTGTCGAAAAAGCCTTTAAAAACGTACAATTAAGTTAAAATCACCCGTGTCGTTCCGCACAGCGTTCCATCCGTGCTCGCTCCCTATAAGAGGCCAACTACTTCTTATCTGGGTACTTTTTCCTCTGTTGTGATGTGCGTGACTACACTTGATGATTTTAACTTAATTGTACATATACAAAATGTCTAAATAATTCAAGGTGTCCCCTGTGATCAAGGGAGAAGGACAAGCAGCGTGGAACTTGCTGTGTATAGCTACAGTACCGCATGCAGCTTCCAGCACACTGGACTTTTCCAGGATTCAATCAATAAGTGCACATTACTCAAAAACATCCCCTGTTAATATAGAGCAGCGTCAAATAACTCCAGGGCAAGTACGTACCAGAAATACTTCCCCACTTGTTTCTTATTCTTGTAGGCAACCAGTCCTACGGGAGTTAGTCCTAAAAAATATTCAAAGTTGTTTTCCCCCTGGAAAAAATAGAAAATAAAAATCATGAACAGGTTTAATTGGCACTTATATTCCAAGGGACGTACTGCTTATATTCCAAGGGAAGTACTACTGTACAAGACATAATGACTGTGACAAGCAAAGCACAAATTCCCAGACACTATACATAATTTGCTGTCAAATTCCTTGTAGCATAGTGGAGGTGCATTAAAGCAAGTGGATGGAGTTGGGGGAATAATTAACTGCACATTCACTTCTTACTATATTGACTATGTGTTTGGGTGTTAGTTCGTTAATACTTAAAGGTTTATTATCCCAGCACTTATGGGATCCATTGTTGTTACATATCTAATGTACTCGACTGACAGTAATGTGCGGGATACCTACTGGGAGTATCATTCACAGGCTCTCGCTCTCTTATAATCACTGGTCTCACGACATTTACTGGAGACGCCCTTTCTGAAACCAGAGCATTTCCTTTAGAATGTCACGTTAGTTCTAGAGTCCGCCAATCTCTCTTATTGTTGTCCTCTTAGTAGCAAGACAAGGGGTTGTGTGGATGCAATCATTATCATCATGTACAAGTATAAAATATGTATTCCATGCTTAAATACCACTTCATTACGCCTTCACACAAAGTGTACACTCCATCACAAACTGAATTAGGTTAAAATGCAATAACATTGGTAATATAACAAAGTCCTCGACACAAGGGTAATGAAATGAAAATATTTAGATTAGTAAAACCTTTATGTCTGTAATTGACTGCACAGCATGTATTCGTTTTTCCAGTTATGGTTAGAGGCAGGAAGGACACATTAATGTAAATTAAAATTTCTACATGGAGAGTCAGCGTGCTGGGATGTGATCAAACTGTAAAAGTCCACAAAAATCAGCCTATTAGAGGGGAAGATATCCGTGTCACATGTACAAACAGAACTCGGTTACACACAGAAGCTCATATTTAAGGTGAGAGGTCAATATTACAGCCCGAAAATAAACTCCCAGTATCTTATAATGATAATGAGAATCAAAGTGTATAAAGGGTAATATAGCCTCTAAATCTCCTTGTGAATAAAAGAGTGGGATCAGAGAATGCACTGCACAGGAGAGGCGGATATCGAACTCACACTGACACAGCCACAACCTCCTGTCTGCCAAGGAGCAGTCCCTGCCTGGATAAACGTGAGCTCAGGACATTGCTACCTGTATGTTTAATAGGTAAATGTTTCTGATTGACCGCTTTCTTACAAAAAAAAAGAACCTGGCAATTATCATTTTAAACTTTTAACATTTCCATGTTGAACAAAATCTTTCAAGGGTTTTTACTATCTATATCTGACGTATTTTAGTGATAGGACGAATTGTTAATTATAAAGTAATTATCATGCCATATTTCAGGGGTGGGCAACTCCAGTCCTCAAGGGCCTCGAACAGGTCAGATTTGCAGGAAATCCGTGCTTCAGTCCGTGATTGAACCACCAGTGCTGAAGCAGAGATATCCTTAAAACCTGACCTATTGCTGGCCCTTGAGGACTGGCATTGCCCACCCCAGCCCTCTTTAGTCAAGCGATAAAGAAAAGCAGCTGATATGCATGTATTTAGCAGACTAGAAGAAAAGGGAATACATTATCTTTCACAGGACACAGATTAGTTCATTTGGTGATTGCACCTTTCTAAGAAAGCCAATTACACAGATTAGTTATTTAGACCAAAACTTGTCTTGCTTTTTGATCCTCTTGGTTCTTTCCCACTCTAAAATGTAACTCTTCCTGTCAAATCAGGTAAAATAGACGCAAATATCAATTGCTGCTGCAGATATGGTGTTTAGGGAACTATACAATGAGATAAACTTAATCTACCTTTCAAACAAAAGAGCAAATATGAATAAGATCGAGATTTGTAGCAACAGTGGCTATGTAAATATGATCACTTGTACACATAAAGCAGAAGATCACACACTTTGGGAACCTGCAGCTGATGGCAACTAAGAGGTTAAATAAATTTGTACTGAGCCAATAAATATTGGGTAAATCATTACTTTGCATCTGGATCAATAACGGTCATTATGCACAGCTGTATCAGAAGCTTGTAAAGACACGACTGCCAAGACGGGGGACGGGGGGGGGGGGACGGGGGTCTGCCGGGGTTGGCATCCCGGGCCCCCTGCGCGACCGTGCCCGTTTTATTTAAAAAAATTGAAAAAGTGACAGAAAAAAAAATTGCTGCCGATCCCTGTGTGCATGTGCAGAGCGGAGGTCTCAGCACGCATGCGCAGGGAAGCAGGGTGCCCGCCAACCCAGCTCCCCCTGTGCCCGCCAACTCAGCTTCCCCCGCGCCCGCCAACCCAGCTTATCCCGCGCAACAGCCGCGGTCCAGGGATTAGGGGCCGGGGGTAGGGGGGGGGAATGCTCCCACTGGAATTAGCCCACCAGTCTTGCCCCCCTCAGTCTACCTGCCGTGCCCCCGCCCCCGTGCCTACCTCGCACCCCGGGCAGCAGCGCTGCGGGGGAAGTGTCTGGCAGGCAGGGAAGCAGGAAATAGCACCCACCCGGTCAAGGTCAGTAATCCACCCAGGCAGTCAGTCACTCACCCACCCAGGCAGTCAACCAAGGCAGTCACTCAGTCACCCACCCAGGCAGACACCCACCCAGGCAGTCACTCAATCACCCACCCAGGCAGTCAGTCACTCACCCACCCAGGCAGTCAACCAAGGCAGTCACTCAGTCACCCACCCAGGCAGACACCCACCCAGGAAGTCACTCAATCACCCACCTAGGCAGTCAAACCCAGGCACCCACCCAGACAGTCACTCACCCACCCACCCAGGCAGTCACACACCCACCCACGCAGTCACCCACCCAGGCAGTCACACACCTACCCACGCAGTCACGCAGTCACCCACCCAGGCAGTCACACACCTACCCACGCAGTCACGCAGTCACCCACCCAGGCAGTCACTCAGTCACCCACCCAGGCAGTCACCCACCCACCCAGGCAGTCACTCAATCACCCACCCAGGCAGTCAAACTCAGGCAGTCACTCACCCACCCACCCAGGCAGTCACTCATACCACCCACCCACCCAGGCAGTCACTCAATCACACACCCAGGCAGTCAAACCCAGGCACCCACCCAGGCAGTCACTCACCCACCCACCCATGCAGTCACTAAAGGGCAGTCACTCAATCACCCAAAGGCGGTCACTCAGTCATCCACCCAGGCAGTCACTCAACCCACCCAGGCAGTCACTCAGTCACCCAAAGGCAGTCACACAGTCACCCACCCAGGCAGTCACTCAGTCACCCACCCAGGCAGTCACGCAGTCACTCACCCAGGCAGTCACTCAGTCAAGGCAGTCACCCACCAACTCACCCAGGCAGTCACTCAGTCACCCAAAGGCAGTTACTCAGTCACCCATCCAGGCAGTCACTCAGTCACCCACCCAGACAGTCACTCAGTCACCCAAAGGCAGTTACTCAGAGGCAGTCACTCAGTCAAGACAGTCACCCACCCACTCACCCAGGCAGTCACTCAGTCACCAAAGGCAGGTACTCAGTCACCCACCCAGGCAGTCATCCACCCAGACAGTCACTCAGTCACCCAAAGGCAGTTACTCAGTCACCCAGCCACCCAGGCAGTCACTCAGTCACCCACCCACTCTGGCAGTAACCCACCCACCAAGGCAGTCAAGGGCAGTCACCCACCCAGGCAGTTAGTCACCCAACCATACTTATCCCCCCCCAGGTCCATACTTAACCCAGCCAGGCCCATATTTAACCCCCTCCCCCCCCCCACCAGGCCCATACTGAATCCTCCCCAGGCCTTTTGTCACATTGGATGTAGCATTGGGTATCTTTGTCTTGTGTTGAAAATATAAAAATAAGAGATTGCATTGTAATGTTTTTTTTCCATATTACTAGAAGAAGAAAACAGTTAAGTAAAAGTTGCGTGCTAAATTTTTTTTTTCCGTGGTAGGTGCGCTATGGGTTGGGGGTGGGGGGGCTGCTCTGTTCATTTGTCCTGGGCCCCATGATTTCTGTTGGCGGCCCTGAGTGTGCACAAGTCTGTCCTGATCTGCATTATGTTAGTTGGAACAATACAGAAAAAGTGAATCCCCATTAACCATCCTATGAACTGCTGTGTAAAGATAGATTTGTACATCACTTGTTTATGAGCATATTGCTATTGTATCAGTTGTTTGGAGTGAACATGTGGTTATCAACTATTCAGTAGTTTTTCTCTTGCACCGTTTAAAAAAAACGTGAAAATCGGAGCAGTTATCCCTGGGATTGTATACAGAAACGCATTAAGGTAACAGCGTGTAGAAAAGTAAGTGGTTAACTACTCATAGGACATCTCCTTAGCATCTTTTTTTCCAGACCTGTAATAATCTGAAATGTATGACTTAATTATAGTTGGTGGAGGGGTTATTATTAATGCATAACATAGCTACTGCCTGCTATTACAGAGAAGGAAATTCATGTTCATGGTCACTTATATACAGTAAATCCCTAAAGAAATATTTGCACTGTACTGTATATATTCACCTTGAGGAGTGTGTATCTTTTAGGGCATAACGCAAGTGTGAATTAATAGATACAACTAAGGGCCTAATTCTATATAGTCCAAAGAGACCAGATGAGCTCCATTAAAGAAAATTTGGATTTTCTTCCGAAATATTGGCCACTTCGGACTGTATACAATTACCCCCCATAAGAGGAAAAAAATCGAGAAACATAAAGGCTCTACAGCAGAAGTGTTTTTCCACGTTAAACACAAGGAATATTATATCAATGAAGGGTGACTAATCTGCCGACTAATCGTGGAGAGGTTTACTGCAGTCATTTGCTTCATTAGAAAGAGTCAATCATCCTAGAAATCAAAATGTTTTCAGATTGTGCTTTCCTGTGAACAATTCATTTGTTTTCCCTTTCTCGAAGGATCCGTGGAAATCCCTGCGCACTGCAATATACATGTTTATCTGTGTGACTAATGATGGCATCATAATTACTTGCCAAATCAAGCACACAACATTCTAGTTTTGACAAACTGTCCAAAAGCAATTAGACAAAGATTGACAACATTTGTCTCGAGTAGAAACATTAAACATTTAAAATAATTATTTGAAATTACTTACACTTTACTGATTGTTTTTTTTTTTTTTTTTAAAGATGCCAACAGGCTACACTTAAACTATTAAATATGCCACCGCCATTAGGAAACTTTGTCCCTGTGAGGGACTGTTTCTTTCACATGGCTGCAGACAGGAAGCTGCCTGTGACCCAGTAAATGAGACTAGGCAGGTCGCTATCCCAATTGCTTCACAGAAAAGAAGCCGCCCAGCAGCTCTCTTATATGTTGTAATATTTGAAACAAAAGAAGAGATGGGGGAGCACAATGTGTTCTTTTGTTTCATATATATCAAGGGTCCAGGATAGACCCTAGTGGGGTAATTTGAGTCACACGAGGACTTTTCAAGAGAACTTCGATTAAGGTTGTATTATACCCTTTCAATCTTTAAAATACACATCCATTAACCAAGCGACGGTTAGAGCTAGCGCCCGAGTAACACACAACAAATGTTGTAATATTTCTCTGGAACGGAGTATCCCTTGGATGTAGGACTGCTACTACCACACACTACAAAACACAGTGCTTCAATCACCCCCAAAAAAGGGGTGTCAGTAAAACTCATCACTGATATCCAGCAACATTTTAGAAAAACGCTAGACTCTAATAATAGCACCAACTAATAATAGCACCAACTAATAATAGCACCAACTAATAATAGCACCAACTAATAATAGCACCCATTTCTAGCCATGATCTTTGCTCTTGCATCTTCGAGACTAGAGGCACGGAAACTTTGTTGCGAAAGTGCCAAAAGTTACAACTTCAAACCACAACACTTTCGATATTTCTCATAAATAATAAGTGCACATTTCCCCCCTCCCGCCATTTAAAGCTGCAGTTCAGTCAATATCCTGCATGTGTGTTTTTTTTAATAAATCAGTTCTGTAGTAAGAAAAAATACTTTTAGCATTTTCTGTTTTTAAAAAAACAACTTTGAAAGACCAATTTTCTTGTATTCTATTTTAACAGCCATTTGCTAAGGCACTGCCCCTTCATGGCCTGTCACAAGCCCTGGCACACCCCTTTGTCAGCCCTGCCCTCCCTCTAGCACACGTCAGTGCAGGAGTGCTCATGAATATTCATGAGCTTCCACTGCCAGACAAGCAGATTATAAACAAATCCCAGCTTTTAATATGTCACCAAATTTCGACCTATCAATACATGGAAAACGAATTGACCTGCAGCTATACAGTTCTTTAGGTAATTAGAGATTGCCCACATGAAACTATTGAAGTAAAAAAATAAATGTAAAAAAAATTTAAAAAAAAGACTGAACTGCAGCTTTAAAATACTACACGTGAATGTGATCTTTACTCAAGCATTATTTTTACAACTAGATTGAAACAAAAGAGCAGAACAATTGCCGTAGACAATTCACTTTAAAAAAAAGCAGACGAAAGAAACATACATACAACATACTGTAAATCAGAAATTACAAGAGCATCATTGTGTTTTGCTTTTTCATTTAGCATTTTTGTGATTATAATATGTCAACAAAATAAATGGAAATAGTAGTTTTTATTTGAGGCCGGACTTACATAAACAGGATGAAGGTCAACTCCATACATTTCAAGGGATTTGGCGACTCCTAAATAATTTGATTCGGCTACAGCAGGCACCTGACCCCTAGAAGAAAGAAAAGCAGATCTTGGTATTTCTGCATCCAAATAATCAAAGTAACCGAGCAGTGTGACCTAGAAAGTGTTTGCAATCCTGTAAGAGTGTGTGTAAGAGATTCACACCATATCCCAGTGACATTCATTCAAATAGAAGACTTTTTTATGCTACTATGTCTTATGTCTTTATGCTACTCCTCTTAACCTCAATGCATCCAGATATATCTTTATATAATCTTGACCATATGCAACAGCCTAGGATCTAGGGAATGTCAAAAGGAGAAATTGGGAAGAATTTAAAGCAGCCATACTACATTCGCTCCCTTTCCCCCCCGCCCTCTCCCCATTCTTTCTTATTTGAATATGTAAAGCATGTGACAATGTACAATACTGGTGCATTCTAACATAAGCTGGCAATTGTTTGGTGCTTCTGTAACAAATCTGTAAAAAAATCCTGATTGTGCGACTAACATAATGGCCGCCTTTCAGTTTCAATCAATCCGTCAGGCAGTGTATCTCAATAGCTACAATGTATCCTATTACTAAGGTAACATTGACTATTGTTACAGTTTGCAGCTCAAACTGCTTGGGAACATTGGCAACAAATTATTACAAACAGCGAAGTGCTGCAAAGATCTTGCACTGCTGGGGAGGTGGGATAAAAAACCTGACATAGAAATCAAAGGACACCCAGTATATCAAAACTCATTAACAATGGCATTACCAGTTGAATTAAAAAACACAGAGTCACTATTATCTAATACTACAGAACTGATTTATAAAAATTAAAAAAAATAGTATTTCAGAGTTTGCCGCTTTAAACGCCACATTTTAATGACGTATAACATTTTGTGGCTTTGACATTTCTTTTTTCCTCTAACAATTTTGAGTTGATGTCAACCGTCTGATTAACTAGGTTTTTATATTTAATGCAGCTGCAAGCTGGAAGTTTGAGAAAAACATTTATTTTCTTCTAATCATATTTTATTTCACAATGGCGTTCTGGAAGCTATTACCATATCCACTAGATTTGTGCTACTACAGCTGTAAAGGCTAAGTTATGCATGACGTGAATTCCTGTTTTATGGATGATAACGCTACCAATTCAATCTGAGTCTTCAAGAGCTACCCACAGGTCAGGTATTCAGGATATCTCCGCTTCAGCACAGGTGGCTCAATCAGTGGCTCAGTCTTTGAATGATTGAGCCACCTGTGCTGAAGCAGGGATATCCTGAACACCTGACCCGTGGGTAGCTCTTGAGGACTGCAGTCGGCTACCACTGGTCCAGATGCTCCCCGAGTTAATGCACAGGGGCTCTGTGTATCAACCTAGAGAAACATTTGTTTAGATGTACTGTTTTTTTAGCGCAGAGTTGAGGTGGAATATTAGCCTTGCGTTACTTCAGATATGGTGGATTTTGAAGGGCCAAATAGAAGGGGAAAAAAGAGTGGCCAGAAAGACATAGAGTTTGATACTTCTCATAATCTGTGCACCATGTAACTCCTTCCAAACTCCACCTACTGACACTCCCCATACAGCAAGCTGGGGCAGAGAGGGAAGAATTGGAGAAAAATACCTTGGTGCAGAGTGAAAATGCCCTGGTTTTGCTCTAAAAATGCCTTGATACATAGATCCCCCAAAAGGTTAATTAACCCATAAATCGCTGGATCGCTAATGTCTCCTCATGGCCCTGAGCAGACCAGGTTTACGAGGCGGCAACCACCCAACATTCAACCATATGCAAATCTCGTGTATTCACCTGTGTGCAAGTGCATTGGCTATTCTTAGTCCTGGTGTGACCTTTGGTCCCGAGAGGAGGTCTGAGAATTCCCCTGAAATTCTCCTTTTTTTTTTTTTTTTTTTTAGAAAAAAAAAACTTACCTGAATGAGGCTTACCCCTAGTTTCCTTCATACAGTAATTACTTCTCACACAATGGACCAAACAAAATCACAACTCAAATCTAGTTTTCCATGACTGACAAACAGACGTATTACCAGAGGTCATGAGGTAAAGCTTGTCATAATCCCCCAAACCTTTTGCTTACTGCATGGACAGCAAAGCTATAATACCGATGTGTTTGCATGTCTTCCACAGGTCCCCAAACCCTGACCGGGGCACTATCACACGGAAACTACTATTCATATCAATGGGCAGGATTGCTGCTTTAACCGATTCAACATGCCTACTACTGTATCATTACTTTGCCCTAGGGGGGACTGCTCCTTTAAGAGCTTAAATTAATTTAAGCTATGTAAGAACTCACCTCTAATGTCACTAATATAGCAATCCCTATAACTACACTCACAAAGGAAACGCCAATGTAGAATGCTGATCAAGAGATAAAACACCCAATAACGTATTACAATACCTCTCCCAGATATATAAAACAGAGGGGGAAAATCTCCGAAATATAAGGGAGTAACATTTTTTTGTTTCTTAAATAAGAGTATAAATAAACCTGAATGAGAACTTAAGACAAAATGTTATTTTCTGCAACATATTAATTTATGAATTTGCATATCAGCGAATCATTCCAACACAATAAGAAGTGCCTACCGTAGGGGAAAGGCATGAAAGAGAAATACTGCACCGAAATATAAAAACGTAAAGTTATGCGTGTATAGAATTACAGGAAATACAACCTGCAATGAATACATATTTCACCGAGCGCATTTTATTTGCATTACTTATTATTTTCTTGACAATCCTAAACACATTTTATTTCAAATGATTTGCCAAACTCGTGTTTCAGTTTCCGCCCCAGGCGAGCAGAGGGAAGTTCTTCGCCGTTTGTCGGCATTGAAATATTAAATCTGAAATGAAAAAATGTGGGCTGCACATGTGCAGTGTGTGGGTGTTACTACAATGGCCTCAGGATAGAGCAAAACCTATTTCCTTCCACAATAGTCCTATCGTGTTTCAAATACAGCACATTGCTGACCGGACTTAATAGAGAATGAAATGGAAATGAGTTGCAGTCAGAGGTGAACGCAAGTTTGAACACCAAAATATGTTTAAAAAACATAATACGTTGTCTCACATAATGTAAAATTAACCAATTTTCTGCTGGTTGGGTATGTGACAAGAAGAGGTAGGTAGAGCCAAGGAGCACAGCAACACTAAAAACGGAAGGGTATTTAATGTATAAACTCACAGTGAGTTTATACATTAAATACCCTTCCGTTTTTAGTCTGGAGTTGCCCGTGAATTATTTTCCTATTCAGGATCTTCTCGTGTTGCTGTGCTCCTTGGCTCTACCGACCTCTTCTTGCTACTACCCATCAGGATTGCATGCAGCGGAACACCTGGTTGCTGGACTACAAGATACCCACAGGGGCAGGTAATGGGCAATAGCCCTTATATTTATACCCGTGACCCGTGCAGTGGGGATGTTTATGCATTAAGAGGGGTTTGCATCTGGATCTTATATGCGGTAGTCCTGTGTACTGACCGCTAGGTCTATATTTGCCACCCCATAATAGATTGATGGACTTTTATACCCTATGGATGAATTGCAGTGTTCCTATTTTTTGACTACAAAATGACTGTGATTACATAAAAAGTGCGCACACTTATATTGAGCACCGTTCTCTACAAAGATCTATAATGGTTGGGTATGTGCACTGTAGTTAAAGTAGCCGTTTCAATATATTCACAATTTGAAAGAAGTGTCCGGGAAAGTAGCACTATCCATAAGGCTGGGTCCATGGTTTGGGAGACGGCGCGGAGGCGTCCGCACGGGGCGATCAGATTGCCTAAGGCAGTGATCGCGCGCACAGGCCGTGCGGGTGCACGCGGGAGGAGGCAAGAGGGGGCGTGCGTTGCGCAAGAAATCAGTTGAAACTGACTTCTTGGCGCGACATGCAGGTCACGTGAGCGGTTCGCCCAATGAGGGCGAACCAGCTCCGTGACGCCCCTCGGAACGCCCCCCCACGGCCCGTCGACCATGGCCAGGGAAAGCACCCGCTATCCCACAGCCTCCGCACGGGCGAAGGCGCCATGGCCCGGGCCTAAGACTAGCCCGATGTAGGTATCTCAGTTGCCATTACAGTGTTCTATTGTCAAAGCATTCAACAAAGGATGAAAGAAGACCATGTCCATCGAGTTCAACCTACGCTGGATTTAGACGAAAGATATTTATCCTATATTTGTGTATACAGTATATTGATCCAGAGGAAGGCAAACAAAAACCCCCAGTAAAACATTATCCAGTGATGTCCATAAGGAAAACAAATAATGGTAATTAGATTTCTCCCTGGGTCAACACCCTTCCCATGTTGTATTGTATTGTATGTCTTTATTTATATAGCGCCAAAAGTGTACTCAGTGCTTCACAAAGAATACAGTACAGGGAATTATAATAATACAATAAGCGCAGAAAAATCAGACAATAGGAAAGGAAATCCCTGCCCCCAAAAGCTTACAATCTAAGAGTTTTGATGGGGAACTTACAGAGACAGCAGGTGAGGGAATAAGTGCAGTAGATGGCAGTGCTTGGTCACAATGGGTGGTAGGAGTGACTGAGTGTGGGACAGTAACCATGAGTGCAGACTGTCACACGGAGTGCTCAGAGATACAGTCACATGGAGTGCTCAGAGATACACTCACGTGGAGTGCTCGGAGATACACTCACGTGGAGTGCTCAGATACAGTCACATGGAGTGCTCAGAGATACAGTCACATGGAGTGCTCATATACAGTCACACAGAGTGCTGAGAGATACACTCACGTGGAGTGCTCAGAGATACACTCACGTGGAGTGCTCAGATACAGTCACATGGAGTGCTCAGAGATACACTCACATGGAGTGCTCATATACAGTCACATGGAGTGCTCAGAGATACACTGACATGGAGTGCTCAGATACAGTCACACGGAGTGCTCAGAGATACAGTCACATGGAGTGCTCAGAGATACACTCACATGGAGTGCTCAGGAGATACACTCACATGGAGTGCTCAGAGATACACTCACGTGGAGTGCTCAGATACAGTCACATTGAGTGCTCAGAGATACACTCACGTGGAGTGCTCAGATACAGTTACACGGAGTGCTCAGAGATACACTCACGTGGAGTGCTCAGAGATACAGTCACATGGAGTGCTCAGAGATACACTGACATGGGTGCTAGATACAGTCACCGGTAGTGCTCAGAGATACAGTCACATGGGTGCTCAGAGATACAAACTGGAGGTCAGAGATCACTGCTTCATGGGAGTGCTAAGAAGGATTACACCACATGGAGTGCCTCAGAGATACACTCACATGGAGTGCTCAGAGATACACCTCACAAGTGGATAGTGCTCAGAGAGTCATACATCATGAGTGCTCAGAGCTAGTCACATGGAGTGCTAGAGTACACTCACATGGAGTGCTCAGAGAGATCAGTTCACTGGAGTGCTCAGAGATACACTCACACTGGAGTGCTCGAGATACACTCAAATGGATTGTCAGAGATACAGTCAAAATGGAGTGCTCAGAGATACACGTCACATGAGTGCACAGATACAGTCACACGGAGTGCTCAGAGATACCACTCACATGGAGGACAGTGTCTCAGAGATGGACTTTCAGTCACATGGATGTCTACAGAGATACAGTCACATGGAGTGCTCAGAGATACACTCACATGGATGCTAAGAGTACAGTCACATGGAGTGCTCGAGATCACTCACATGGAGTGCAGATACAATCACGGAGTGCTCCGATACAGACAGGAGTGTCAGGAAGATCCAGTCCATGGAGTGTCAGAGATACAGTCACATGGAGTGCTCAGAGATACAGTCCCATTGATGAGTGCTCGATACGTCACACGGAGGCTCAGAGATACACTAGACATGTGAGTGCTCAGAGATACACTCACATGGAGTGCTCAGAGATACACTCACATGGAGTGCTCAGAGATACACTCACATGGAGTGCTCAGAGATACACTCACATGGAGTGCACAGATACAGTCACACGGATTGCTCAGAGATACACTCACATGGAGTGCTCAGAGATACAGTCACATGGAGTGCTCAGAAATACACTCACATGGAGTGCGCAGAGATACACTCACATGGAGTGCTCAGAGATACACTCACATGGAGTGCTCAGAGATACACACACATGGAGTGCTCAGATACACTCACACGGAGTGCTCCGATCAGATCATGGAGTGCTCAGAGATACAGTCACATGGAGTGCTCAGAGATACAGTCACATGGAGTGCTCAGAGATACACTCACATGGATTGCTCAGAGATACACTCACATGGAGTGCTCAGAGATACACTCACATGGAGTGCTCAGATACACTCACACGGAGTGCTCCGATCAGATCATGGAGTGTTCAGAGATACAGTCACATGGAGTGCTCAGATCAAATGCACTGCAAGGTAACATCCATTCTAATACGTATAACATGACTGTTAATGCACAGTAATGACCAACATCCCTCAGTTTATGGTCACACAGTTTCACACCACTCTCAGCAATAAGTCTGCCCAGTACTGTACCATCAAATGTGGAAAAAGTATGATGTTTAGGCCGTGTCTGTTCTGTCTCTGATTCATGCAACACTTTCTCTGTAATATAAAGAGCGCTCATTAAAGGTACTGTGCCATTAATGAGCAACTTGAACCAAGGTACTAACATGTTCAAAGTTATAATTGAGTGACGCCTACAAGTATTTCAAAGTTAGTTTTAAACAGGGATAGCTGGAATGTGGGATGGGTCTGCATTCATTTAGCTGCTCCCTTCTGTTTGTTGTCAATGTGTGTTCAACAAGAGTTTGCACAGGTGCAGACCCCTTAGCACCCCTACCTTTTATTTCTAGGGTCCTCCGACCGCGACAGGATGGGCTAGGACTAGAGAAACCCCCAGCACCCCCCAAATTCCAATGAAGCGTGAAATTCCCAACACTACCATAATGGGTATTGGAGCTCAATGGGCAGTAACTACTGTCGACTTGAATAGCAGTTAACGCAGGTGGAGCGCCATCGAATTTGTGAATCCCCCAAATCAGTCCTTGATGAAAACAAAATATTTCTTACTTCCCAAAGAAACTAAGAGTAAAATGTAACAATGCTTCAATGATTAAATTTTTTAAGTCAATTGGATTTTGTTACCCGCAAAAAAACAAAGAGGGAATGAACTTTTAAAAAGGTCATCAAAAAAAATAGTTCTCTCCTCTGCCCTCAATATGAAGTCTCTGACGCTCCTCAAACTTCAATTGTACACTTCAATCATTTTTGAACATTCAGCACAAACTTTAGCTTGTTAGCCTCTAGCAGTACATGTTCCTTTTTCTTACCACTGAATAGAAGCGTGTTGCAGTGAAGACATTTTGAATATAATTATACACAGATTTTCTAGAAAATAGTGTCTTATAAAGAACTCCAATCACAGAATTTAACCGGACACAAGGATCATTTTGTCGGCTGCCTTCTTACCTCCAACCTGTGTAACTAAGGAGGTGTCCCCGCTAGCGCTGAGCCTGCGGCGCTTGCGGCGGTTACTTACATATATAGATATATGTAAGTCCCTGCTCACGCGGTGCGCGCGGCACTCGTGCGCGGGTACACACGCTCACCCGCGCTCGGGTAAACAAAAAAACCTAACTTTCCAGCGAGCTCAACTACCCGCAATGCCCCCCCCCCGCGCGTAATTGCAGGACACCCGACACTCATGCTTGGCGCACTCTCCAAGCATGAGCGCACTCAGCGCCAGCAGGGACTCAGCATAAATCATAGGAGATTACATTCCTGCTGTCATAGCTCTCCTCCCAGAGCAGACTATGAAACAGACAAATTATCTATTCATATTATGTTAGGTATGTTATTTTCTCTTGAGAAGGTGCCCTGGTAAAGGTCACAAAGAATTTGTCAACTTCAGATCATTACAATGCAGCCTCTTAGCTACTTAAGTGTAGCCCCGGACCCCTTGGGCTCTCAGTGACCCCCCCTTACCTCCGCGGGTCATGCGGGTGTGCCTCCGGTGCTTGCGGGCGTTGCCGGAGTCAGCGACAAACAGCTGACTCCTCAGAAAGGTGGAGGCAGAGTGCAGGGAGCGTTCAGGCGCTTCAGAGGCTCTGCGGCGGCCTGAGCCTTCAGGGTGCCACCATTTTGTAGTTTGCGCATGCACAATGGAGGCGACTCGCGCGACGGCCAGTAGTAAGTCACGCATGCGGAACAGGCTCCGGAGTGGGAACTACAGGTCCCATGAGCCTTGGGGGTGGTCACCTGTTGCGCAGCAGCCAATAAGGCTCTAGAGTTTCCCTGAGGAGAGGATATTGTCATAATACCCAGACGATGTGGGGGAGTGTGTGTCAGGCAGGGATAGGGGACAGAGGGTCCGTGCAGAGAGGCAAGTAGCCTCTGCACTAGGCCAGCATACCCCCTAGGGCGCAGATAGGCCTAAGTCATTGAATAAGTTTGTGGTTGCTCTAGGGACAAGCCCTAGAATAGGGAACGGATCCCCTTAGCACTGCAGAATAGTTAGGGACAAAGTGGACGCTGCAATCCCTGCGGAGAGGTCTGGGACCAGGCCTCACCAACCAGAGAGAGAGAGAGACATTACCTGGGTGGGATCACCCCTGACGGATGTCGCAGAGGAGCGCGGATCGGCATATCCTTTTTGAAGCCTCTGCGGACCGGGTGCTGGAGAGCCCGGTAGGTACTGTCTATAAGGTGCACCAACATACCGGTACAACGCAGGCGCTGATCACGCCTATAAGGGTGGGTTCTTTGGAGACACTGTTGGGCTAAGTGGCCAAGGGACTACGCATCACTGTGGACACGATGTGGGGTACACGGTGCTGGGAATTACGATGTGAAGAGGCCCTGTGAGGCGTGGGGCAGTTGTGTATCTACTCACTATAGAGAATAGTGTAAGAGTCAGATCCTATATCTCATTACAGTAAAGGTTCTTCTATTTATACTAATGTGTGTGTCCATCTGATTGTGTCCTGTGAGGGGCTACTTCCGCTCTGCTGGGATCCCTCACAGGTGGAGGCGCTGCACCATATAGTAAGTGATATACCCCAGGCTCTCTGTGGCAGAGGCTTAGGCTCCTGTGAGCCAACAGGTACAAGTGCAGCACGAGTAGTTCCTGTGTTCAGGGGGAAACAGGGCTACATAAGCAAACCGTACATTGTCAGAGATCTTAAACCCATGTAAAAATGTGCATGCATAATGCTAGTGAGTTAAATGGAATATAGGTGCCTGTCCTGAGCTGGATGTATGGAAAGAGCAGTGGTCCTGGGCATAACCAACCTAAGCAAATACTTAGGGGCATAAGTATTTCAAAGGGCTCTAATACACTTATTCTTTGTTATTAGTCTTTGTCCTAACTTTAATCACATTTACATTTCTCCATGTATTATATGGATGTAACTTTTTTTATTTTATTAATTTACAACAAACATCCTAAATAGTCCTTGAAAAGTTTCAGTATTTAAGAGGAATGGGTTAAGAAGTGGACAATGAGCGCCTAATATATTCCTGCTCAGGATCAGCAACCCCACTTGACTTATTTGACACACATATGACATTAAGATAAATGGATGAGAATCCCTTATCAAGTTGGAAGGGGGAAATCTTTTTTTCCCTCCCTGAAAATATAATATTGTTTAATGATGCGAATACTTTATACACTTAGTTTTTCATAGTTAAAACGTGATATCTAAGCCATACTAATACTCTATAAGAATATCCTTTCCTACAGTTGAGACCATAGTAATTTTACTATTTTAGGTGGTCAGAGGGCATTAGGAAGTGGCAGCAGAGGTCAGCAGCTGCAATAAAACTGGAGGCAGACATGTCTAAACCTTTATTTTCTAAAGAAAACTCTGATTACTAAAACTATGATTACGGCATTTACATACTCAGAAACCATTTTTCACAGGACTTCCCAAGTCACTTACAACACTGTAACAATGGTATTTGGGACTAAGGCTACCTTTCTAACGCTACCAACATCAGAGCTACAGATCAGAACCAACAGTAACACCAACCTAGCTCCTGCCACTAGTTTTAAAACTACTTATCTGGGAATATGATTTGACTCCCATTTAACCTTTGGGTTGCACATTGATACTCTGAAATCCAAAGACTATGCCAAACTAGGTGTACTCTATAGGAACAAATCCTCCCTAAGCTCGCTGGTCAGAAAGCGCATTGCATACTAATGGAACAGCACCCCAAACTTACCTTAGCAACCTAGACACCCTCTACAACTCAACAATATGCTGCTTTGTCCTACAATGTAACTACAACACACATCACTGAGAAATGCTGAAAGAACTAGATTGGCCATTGCCACGGGAGACCAGAACAATTACACCAGTACACTAGACGGAACTGCTGAGTTGAACAAAAATGAGTTTATTGTAAAAAAAAAGTTTACACAAACTTCCAGTACATAAAACACACACACAAACTCACCCAACTGGGGAAACTGTGGGAACCACCTAAAGTCCTACATGTGGGGACCTCCGCCTGGAAGCTTACCCCAATACGCGTTCCCAACCTGCGCTGCTCTCCTCAGTAGCACTGACTTGCTCTCCGCTAGCTAGCAGTTTTAAATTCCCCTGCCATTGCTTCATTCCAAAGAGCTCTGGCCAATGCTGCACACACAGACCACAGCAACACTGGCTGCTCCAAACCCCGGCACTGGGTCCCCTCAGTTCCCTTCTGCTGACTCCCTGTCCACTCTTCCTTTACAGGGGCTCTTACACCTTTCAGCACACAGCCTTCACAAAGAATATGAAGTCCAGAATGGCACAGTTGAGGCTGGGAAGGAGTATTTATACCCCTGTCCCAATCAGGGAGATACAAAGAAGAAGAAGCAGGCACACAGTCTTACTCAAAAGGAGGTTTAATATGCCATAAAGTCCAACGTTTTGGCAGTCAAATACTATGACTATGAGCCTATCACCTTGAGAAAGGCAGTATTTGACTGCCGAAACGTTGGACTTTATGGCATATTAAACCTCCTTTTGAGTAAGACCGTGTGCCTGCTTCTTCTTCTTTGTACTGGAACATTTGGGACTACAGGAGCTCCCCAGGACCAGCGCACCGGCAGCTAAGTACCCCACCTCTATTACCATTGATATTGAGTGCGTGTCTCATCCTCTGTCTATGTATACCAATCAGGGAGATGCCAGCCAGTCCTGGTCTCTGCACATGGCCCCAGACCTGAAGAGATTACTGGATTTGAATTTGGGCTAGGAAACCCAAAATGGCATGCCAAAATATGTTCATTCCTATCTTTAACATAGTCCACAGGATGTAGGTAGATATTATTCAAGGAATCAATTTCCACAGGCTCAGTACCACAAGATTGGCGTAAAGCAGATGTGGTGCCTATATTTAAAAAGGGAGCTAGATCACAACCGGGGAATTACAGACCTGAAAGCCTGACTTCAATAGTGGGGAAACTACTTGAAGGTTTAATACGGGATAATATTCAGGAATACCTCATGGAAAACAAAATTATTAGTAATAGTCAGCATGGATTTATGAAGGATAGATCATGCCAAACTAACCTTATTTGTTTCTTTGAGGAGGTAAGAAGGAATTTAGACCAGAGTAATGCAGTTGATGTGGTCTACTTAGATTTTGCAAAGGCTTTTGATACGGTTTCACACAAGAGGTTGGTGTACAAAATAAAGAAAATTGGACTCAGTAATAATATATGCACCTGGATTGAAAACTGGTTAAAGGACAGACAATAGAGGTTTGTCATAAATGGAACTTTTTCAGGTTGGGCTAAAGTTGTGAGTGGAGTACCTCAGGGATCGGTACTGGGACCCCTGCTTTTTAACTTGTTTATTAATGACCTTGAGGTTGGCATCGAGAGCAAAGTCTCCATGTTTGCTGATGATACTAAATTGTGTAAGGTAGTAGAATCAGAGCAGGATGTAATTTCTCTTCAGAAGGACTTGGAGAGACTGGAAACGTGGGCAGGTAAAGACAGAAGAGGTTAAATACAGATAAATGTAAGGTTATGCATTTGGGATGCAAGAATAAAAAGGCGACTTACAAATTAAAATGGGGATAATTTGGGTGAATCCTTGATGGAGAAGGATTTAGGAGTGCTTGTAGACAGCAGGCTTAGCAATAGTGCCCAAAGTCATGCAGTAGCTGCAAAGGCAAACAAGATCTTATCTTGCATTAAACGGGCAATGGATGGAAGGGAAGTAAACATAATTATGCCCCTTTACAAAGCATTAGTAAGACCACACCTTGAATATAGAGTACAATTTTGGGCACCAATCCTAAGAAAAGACATTATGGAACTAGAGCGAGTGCAGAGAAGAGCCACCAAATTAATAAAGGGGAAGGACAATCTAACTTATGAGGAGAGGCTAGCTAAATTAGACTTATTTACATTAGAAAAGAGGCATCTAAGAGGGGATATGATAACTATATACAAATATATTTGGGGACAATACAAGGAGCTTTCAAAAGAACTATTCATCCCACGGGCAGTACAAAGGACTCGGGGGCCATCCCTTAAAGTTGGAGGAAAGGAGATTTCACCAGCAACAAAGGAAAGGGTTCTTTAAAGTAAGGGCAGTTAAAATGTGGAATTCATTACCCATGGAGACTGTGATGGCAGATACAATAGATTTATTCAAATAAAGGTTGGACATCTTTTTAGAAAGGAAAGGTATACAGGGATATACCAAATAAGTATACATGGGAAGGATGTTGATCCAGGGATTAATCCGATTGCCAATTCTTAGAGTCAGGAAGGAATTTATTTTCCCCCTTATGAGATATCATTGGATGATATGACTCTGGGGTTTTTTTGTTTGCCTTCCTCTGGATCAATAAGTAAGAATAGAAATAGGAAAAAGTATGTTGTCTAAATTTAGCATAGGTTGAACTTGATGGACGTACGTCTTTCCCCTCCAAAGTCATACAATACAGATATAGCTCGAGGTCTTATAGTTTTCTTTCAGAACAAGTCCACTCAGCAGGTGGTCGACCTCTCCATGGTTCCTCAACAATGGGCGTAATCCAATCACTGTGTCCAGGCCGACAATAACAAACTCTGATGTGATTACAGCTCCTTTTGCAAGAGAGTTAACCGCTGCAGTTCCCCACTCTTGAACAGAGCTGTACATCAATGTTTTTCATACTTTAAGAGGAACATATTTAGGACTGGTAAAATAAACTTTACATACATAAATAACTACATCATATCATTGACAGGAAGGGGGAATAGCGGGCTTAACCTTTATTTAAAAGCAGTCAAAACTACCCATACCGTCACAGCCATCACTTGGGTCTAGGAGCAAAGTAAATTTCTCCTGTCTTGCCTTCAAATACTTTCTCGGCAAGCAACCCGCCTATCTCAACAAGCTCCTCACCCCCACCACATGCAGCACTTATCTGAGATCTGACTCCAAAAGACTGTTCCCGGTCACAGGGTTCAACAAAGTATCCGTCCGCTCCTACTTCTCTTACTGTGCTTCCCACAACGGGAACAATCTACCTGAGACTCTCAAAGCCGCCACCAGTCTAAGTTCTTTGAAGACATCAGCTGTCTCACATTTTAATCTGGTCTGTATTTATTGTTATTTATGCCTATGCATATATTATCTCTAACTGTCCATGAAAAGTCTTTAAATATAATGTATGACCTCTGTTCATTTAATGTAACTATGTATTGTCATCATAACTCTGTGCCTGGGACATAAGTGAAAATGAGAAGTAACTCTCAATGTATTACTTCCTGGTAAAACATTTTTATAAATAAATAAATACATGCTACAGAGATCAGTGTCTGATCCCCTCCTTATGTTACGAGACATTTCAGATGCCCAAAAAGAAGGCCCTTTCCCACAGTACACATCTTAACACTGCTATTTACCAGCAGTCAAAGGGCAACTGGACAAGATATTCGTGCTCAGCAGCTATGACTATTGATGGGAGACGAAATGTTTTGGGGTCTCTTCTTTAAACAGTGTATATTAAAACGTATATTGTGGCATTTTGATTTTGGAAAGACGGACGCAATTGTGTGCGGCAGCTTTAAATACACTAATAACACCACCAAAACCGTACCAGCGTATGACTATGCATTTCACATAAGAAAAACAGAAATACAGGCAACAATTGCAAACAAAGCTAACGGTTCCGTATAGCCGAATGAAACAGTTTAAGCAAGACAAAAGTGACGGAACCCCACAGGAACTCATATTCAAATGCAAACACTGAATATATATATATATATATATATATCTTAGTTTTATGTATTTTTACATGTAAACACTAAACACTGTTTCTTCGTACAAATAAATAAATCCAAGGCTATAAACACTTGATTACAAAATAGAACTGGAAATCCCTCTGATAATGAGTTGTAAGTGGAGGGGTTATTCAGAGTTTTGGCTTTTAACAAAATAGAAAAGGCAGGTACAGTATACTGTAGCAAAACTGGGAGGGTTGAAATTGCAAAGGCACATACAGTAACAGCCTTGAGGTGGTACATCTCAAGGTGAAAGCATACCAAAGGGAGAGGTGAAACTAAGGTGAGCACATAGCTTTAGGCTGTAATGGATACTGTGTCAACCTTCCAATTCCTCTTGTTTAAACTTCTAACCGTGGCTGTGATTAGTCAGCATCAGTTAAATGTCCAACCAGACAGCCTAGCTCAGTAGCACATAAAGTACTGTATACAGTAGCTAAGAATGCTGGACAACCATACACAGAGAAGCTTATTGAGGAATGAGGTACAGTATACTGTGGAACCCCATTCAATATACAGTGAAGATGTCTTCTTTATCCAAGAATTTGAAGGTAGATGAATTATTCTTAAACAAAAGGGGTATAAGGATCAACCCGAGAAACACACGAACATTTGTATAGGAATGTCAAGATATTTTTATACAGTGTGTAGTATAACAATTTGGAGAATGCATATTAGTAGATACGTAGGGTGACCAGATTTTAGAAATTAAAAACCGTGACACATGAAAAAACTATTTACACCAAATTACATCACTAAAAAATAAATATAATGATATTTGTCTAATAGCTTCCCCATTTATGCTGTATTATTCATTCTCCCTTCCCTCCCCCATTCTCTCTCTCCCTTCCCCTCCATTCTCTCTCTCCAATCCCATTCTTTCTATACTTCCTCTCCTTCTCTCTCCCCCTTCCCCTCCATTCATTCTCCCCCTCTCCCCCCCCCTCCCCCCCCCCCCTCCCTTCCGTCCTCCTCCCTCCCCCCTCCCCCCCAGCCACTCTCTCTCCCCCAACCCCCCCGCCCCCCCCCCCCCAGCCACTCTCTCTCTTAACTTTTTCCCCACCATTCGCTATCTCCCTTATCCCCCTGCCCCCTCTTAGTGGCTGGCTGGTGCATTTTTAATTGGGACGGGGATGTGGGGAGGGGGGGGGGGGTAAGTGCATCCTATCAGCCCTGATATTATGGAGCCACTGGCCCCAACACATACAGGTGTAGCCAACATTATTGCATCCATTATCATGCAGTATTGGATGCAATAACATCAGCTACTGTGTACAGTCATGTGAAAAAGAAAGTACATCCTCTTTGAATTCCATGGTTTTACATATCAGGACATAACAATCATCTGTTTCTTAGCAGCTCTTAAAATTAGGTCAATACAACCTCAGATGAACAACAACACATGACATATAACACTGTGTCATGATTTATTTAACAAAAATAAAGCCAAATTGGAGAAGCCATGTGTGAAAAACTAAACACACCTTATGATTCAATAGCTTGTAGAACCACCTTTAGCAGCAATAACTTGAAGTAATCGCTTTCTCTATGACTTTATCAGTCTCTCACATCGTTGTGGAGGAATTTTGGCCCACTCTTCTTTACAACGTTGCTTCAGTTTATTGAGGTTTGTGGGCATTTGTTTATGCACAGCTCTCTTAAGGTCCAGCCACAGCATTTCAATCGGGTTGAGGTCTGGACTTTCACTGTGCCATTGCAACACTTGATTCTATTATTTTTCAGCCATTCTGTTGTAGATTTGCAGGTGTGCTTGGGATCATTGTCCTGTTGCATGACCCAATTTCGGCCAAGCTTTAGCTGTCGGACAGGTGGCCTCACATTTAACTCTAGAATACTTTGGTATACAGAGGAGTTCATGGTCGACTCAATGACTGCAAGGTTCCCAGGTCCTGTGGCTGCAAAAACAAGCCCAAATCAAAACCCCTCCACCACCGTGCTTGACAGTTGGTATGAGGTGTTTGTGCTGATATGCTGTGTTTGGTTTTCGCCAAACATGGCACTGTGCATTATGGCCAAACATCTCCACTTTGGTCTCGTCTGTAGTTTGTTCAGATGCAACTTTGCAAACCTAAGCCGTGCTGCCATGTTCTTTTCAGAGAGAAGAGGCTTTATCCTGGCAACCCTTCCAAACAAGTGAACCCAAGTGATTTAGAACGGCGCTTAAGACACTCAATATAGGTGATAAATAGTGGGTGATACAATAAATTATGTGTAAGGTGAACCGTTGCTGTACACCCGCCCCTCTCTCCGAGTATCCGGAAGTATCTGGGACAACGGCGAATGTGACGTAGAACGCCATCCGAAGTGAGGTTCCTAACGTGAAGAGAACAGAACAGATGTACTACTTAACCTCCACGGCATCATCTCACAGCTCACCGCATTAATTGATGTGCCTATATTGAATGTACACCATGTGAGTACATTTGCTGCTGTTTTTATTTTGTTTTATAAATTGTATATTGGTCTGCACTAGGAGTCCTCTCTGTTTTTTCTCCCTGAGACATACCACGATCCACTCACCTGTTGGAGTAAGCTGGCAGACGGTCTTCTGTTACTGCTGGTTTTTATCCTACTTCTTGTAAGTAGGTTTTTTGTAAGAGCCAAGATCTATCCTTTAATTTCACACTATCATGGCTGTATTGCACTAGAATTTTCTCTTTTATATTTTGGGGTGTTCCGGGCACATGCTCCCTTCAATCCTTGGACGCAACCCTTCCAAACAAACCATACTTGTTCAGTCTTTTTCTAATTGTACTGTCATGAACTTTAACATTTAACATGCTAACTGAGGCCTGTAGAGTCTGAGATGTAACTCTTGGGTATTTTGCAATTTCTCTGAGCATTACACGGTCTGACCTTGGGGTGAATTTGCTGGGATGTCCACTCCTGGGAAGATTGGCAACTGTCTTGAATGTTTTACACTTTTGAATAATCTTTCTCACTGTAGAATGATGGACTTTAAATTGTTTGAAAATGGCCTTATAACCCTTCCCAGATTGATGGGCAGCAACAATTGCTTCTCTAAGATCATTACAGATGTCTTTCCTCCTTGGCATTGTGTTAACACACACCTGAATGCTCCAGACCAGCAAACTGCTAAAACTTCGGCTTTTATAGAGGTGGTCACACTTGCTGATGATCAATTAATCAAGGGCATTTGATTAGCAGCCCCTGTCTGCTACTTAGCATCTTAATTCCTATGGAAGCAGTAAGGGTGAACTTAGTTTTTCACAGATAGCTTCTCCATTTTGGCTTTATTTTTGTTAAATAAATCATGACACGGTGTAATATGTCATGTGTTGTTGTTCATCTGAGGTTATATTTACCTAATTTTTAGACCTGCAAGGAACAGATTATTGTTATTATGTCCTGATATGTAAAACCATGGAATTCAAAGAGGGTGTACAGTACTTTCTTTTTCACATGACTGTATATGTAGGCACCATAAACACAAGCTGATACTGTTAGGAATGTGAGCACACAGCGCCACAGGCAGAGCTCACGGCTCTCCCCTTCAACTGCTCAGACCCTACCGCTCCAATCACGCAAGCCCCCTTCAGCGGCATCACTTACCCCTCGGCATGGTGGGATGCTCCATGAGGTACTTCCTCCACTCTCTACGCCGCAGCCGTCAGCGCGGAATCGCCGCTCCGCGCGCACCTCACGTTGCTTCCTCTCATGTGCACGTCGGACTTACAGCGCACACACAACAGCCCCATAACTTATCTCTGCTCAGGCTCCTCCCCAAAGACCGCACGGTTACAATCTGGCTCTTGCGGAGTGTCACCTGGGCTCTAGGAACAGAAGCCAATGCGCTGAAGCTCCCTGGGCTCCTCCAAGCACGCCCCCTCTCCTGGTTGGCTGTTCCAGCTTTATATACCCTCTCTGTCCTGTGCTTCCTCGCTCGTCATAGTTTTGTATGGGTGTTTCACAGTGTTTGTTCTTTGATTCTCTCGGTTTTGACGCGGCTTGGCAGACTTCCCCCTTTGGCTCTCGACTTCGGATTGTTCCTGTTTACGTACCTTCTGCCTCCCTACAACCACGGCTCTCACCTCGATCCTTCCATACTTCTCCTACCCCTGATCTCGGCAACGGCAACGACCATTCTTCTGGAAAAACCGGTACCGGCAAGTATTCACGCAATACTCCCGATCTGGCCTGGCACCATCTAATATCACAACCTGGACACGTCCCTCGCTCTGTCAGTGTGTGTATTCATATCTGCCACCTCAGTTCTAGGGACAGGTCTGGTCTGCGGGCTACTCCGGCGTAACAGATACGTCCCCCACATACAAATGCACACTTTCCACATACACAAACAATTTATTTCCCAGAAACTCACACTGGCCTGCAGACACATTTACTGAAAACTAAAAACACTCACACAGACAGACCCTGACCTTCACAACACTCACACACACCCAGACCTTCACAACACTCACACACACCCTGACCTTCACAACACTCACACTTTTCTTATTTTTTTCAGGGTCTGTGTGAGTGTTGTGCAGGACAGTGTCTTGTCTTGTGAGTGTTGTGCAGGTCAGGGTCTGTGTGAGTGGTTGTGCAGCACAGTGTCTGTCTGTTGTGTGAGGGTTGTGCAGGTCACGGTTGTGTGAGTGTTGTGCAGGACAGTGTCTGTCTGTCTGTTGGTGTGTGCAGGTCACGGTCTGTGTGAGTGTTGTGCAGGTCAGGGTCTGTGTGAGTGTTGTGCAGGACAGTGTCTGTCTGTCTGTGTGAGTGTTGTGCAGGTCAGGGTCTGTGTGAGTGTTGTGCAGGACAGTGTCTGTCTGTCTGTGTGAGTGTTGTGCAGGTCAGAGTCTGTGTGAGTGTTGTGCAGGACAGTGTCTGTCTGTCTGTGTGAGTGTTGTGCAGGTCACGGTCTGTGTGAGTGTTGTGCAGGTCACAGTCTGTGTGAGTGTTGTGCAGGACAGTGTCTGTCTGTCTGTGTGAGTGTTGTGCAGGTCACGGTCTGTGTGAGTGTTGTGCAAGGACAGTGTCTGTCTGTGCTGTGAGTGTTGTGCAGGTCACGGTCTGTGTGAGTGTTGTGCAGGTCACAGTCTGTGTGATGTGCAGGACAGTGTCTGTCTGTGTGAGTGTTGTGTGGGCACCGTCTGTGTGAATGTTGTGCCAGTCAGTGTCTGTCTGTCTGTGTGAGTGTTGTGCAGGTCACGGTCTGTGTGAGTGTTGTGCAGGTCACAGTCTGTGTGAATGTTGTGCAGGACAGTGTCTGTCTGTGTGAGTGTTGTGCAGGACAGTGTCTGTGTGAGTGTTGTGTAGGGCAGTGTCTGCCTGTTTGAGTTTTGTGCAGGGCAGTGTCTGCCTGTTTGAGTTTTGTGCAGGGCAGTGTCTGTCTATGTGAGTGATGTGCAGGGCACTGTCTGTGTGTGAGTGTTGTGGAGGGCAATGTCTAGTCTGTGTGTGTGTTATTCAGGGCACTGTCTGTCTGTGTGAGTATTGTGCAAGGCAGTCTGTCTGTTTTGTTGTGCAGGGCAGGGTCTGTCTGTGTGAGTGTTGTGCAGGGCAGTGTCTGTTTGTGTGTGTTGTGCAGGGCACTGTCTGTGTGATTTGTGAGGTCGGGGTGTGTGTGAGTGTGTGAAGGTGTGGGTGTGTGTGTGAGTGTGTGAAGGTCAGGATCTGTCTGTGTGAGTGGTGTGCAGGTCAGTGTCTGTCTGTGTTTTGTGAAGGTCAGGGTGTGTGTGAGTGTTGTGAAGGTCAGGGTGTGTGTGAGTGTTGTGAAGGTCAGGGGTGTGAGTGTTGTGAAGGTCAGGGTGTGTGTGAGTGTTGTGAAGGTCAGGGTGTGTGTGAGTGTTGTGAAGGTCAGGGTGTGTGTGAGTGTTGTGAGGTGGGGTGTGTGTGTGGAGTGTTGTGAATGGTAGGGGTGGTGTTGTGAGTGTTGTGAAGGTCAGGTGTGGTGTGAGTGTTGTGAAGGTCAGTGTGTTGGTGGGTTTGTGATGTCAGGGTGGTGTGAGTTTGTGAAGGTCAGGGTGTGTGAGTGTGTGAGGCAGGGTATGGGGTGCAGGGTGGCCGGGTGCAGTGCGAGGGTGCAGGGTGGCCGGGTGCAGGGTGGCCGGGTGCAGGGTGGCCGGGTGCAGTGCGAGGGTGCAGGGTGGCCGGGTGCAGGGTGGCCGGGTGCAGGGTGGCCGGGTGCAGTGCGAGGGTGCAGGGTGGCCGGGTGCAGGGTGGCCGGGTGCAGGGTGGCCGGGTGCAGTGCGAGGGTGCAGGGTGGCCGGGTGCAGGGTGGCCGGGTGCAGGGTGGCCGGGTCAGGGTGGCCAGGTGCAGGGTGGCCGGGTGGAGGGTGGCCGGGTGGAGGGTGGCCAGGTGCCCGGGTTCAGGGGCTCTTAACTCCGATTCAAACGCAGGCTGCAGCATCTGGTAACCAGGGCAACGAGGGGAGGAGGTGAGAGGATGAGGGGGGGTTGCAACAATCTTGGAAGTAGTGGGAGAGGAGCATAAAGACCAGTAACGCTCACCATGTATGGCTGCAGGTATGTTATTTATAAATTATCTGACCATTATGTCATTTTTTTCTAAATTTCAATCCATGTATGCACCAATTTGCACCATTTCATATTCTACTTTGTAAAAATGCTGGGAAGGTGCTCAATCTCCAAACCTCTCCCAGAATTAGAATATGAAATAGTGTCAATTGGTGCATATGTGGAGTGAAATTTAGAAAAAAATTATGTAAGGGTCTGAGAATTTATAAATAACAAACCTCCCCACCAACTTTTTGAGCGCGCCGCATTTTTTACCATTGTGTCCAGTATTTTGTGAGAAGCCACCTGGCAACCCTATGCACAACACACACACACACACACACACACACACACACACACACACCCTGATGATATTGGGCCACCCTTGATGATACTGGGCCACCCATGAGGATCTGGGCCCCTGATGATACTGGGCCGCCCCTGAGATACTGGGCCGTCCCCTGATGATACTGGGCCCCGACGCTGATGATACTGGGCCGCCCCCTGATGGATGAGCCACCCTTGATGTACTGGCGCCCACCTTGATGATAATGGCCCCGCCCCCTGATGATACGGGCCACCCTTGATGATACTGGCCCGCCCCTGATGATACTGGGCCACCCTGATGATTACTGGCCCCGCCCCATGATGAACCTGGACTGCACCGTTGATGATACTGGGCAACCGGATGATAATGGACCATCCCAACTGACGACTAGGCACTGCCCCTGGGGATTATGGGCCACCCCTGATGATACTGGGCCGCCCCTGATGATACTGGCCCGCTCCTGATGATACTGGCCCCGCCCCCTGATTATTACTGGCCCCCGCCTGATGATACTGGCCGTCCTATGATACTGGGCCACCCTTGATGATACAGGCCCCGCCCCTGATGATACTGGCCCTGCCCCTGGTGATACTGGGCCACCCCTGATGATACTGGGCCGCCCCTGATGATACTGGCCCCGCTCCTGATGATACTGGCCCCGCCCCTGATTATACTGGCCCCGTCCCTGATGATACTGGCCCCGTCCCTGATGATACTGGGCCACCCTTGATGATACAGGCCCCGCCCCTGATGATACTGGGCCGCCCTTGATGATACTGGGCTGCCCCTGATGATACTGAGCCACCCTTGATGATACTGGCCCCGCCCCTGATGATACTGGGCCACCCTTGATGATACTGGCCCCGCCCTTGATGATACTGGCCCCGTCCCTGATGATACTGGGCCACCATTGACTGATACTGGCCCCGCCCTGATGATACTGGGGCTGCCCCTGTGTGGATGACTGGGCCGACATACCTGATGATACTGGGCCGCCCATTGATGATACTGGGCCGCCCCTGATGATCTGGGCCACCCTGTGATTGTTAAATGGGCCGCCCCTGATGATACTGGGCCGCCCACTGATGAACTGGGCAACCCTTGATGATAACTGGGCCGCCCCTGATGATAATGGGAAGCCCCGGATGATAGTGAGGCCGCCACCCTGAGAATATGGGCCCACAAATCACTTTTTACCACTACTCTCTCTCTTACCTTCTTATCCCATCCCGTTTCCCAAACTAAATCTTCCGCCAACTCTAACTTCCCCAAACTCCACACCACCAACCCCTGATGATACTGGGCCACCCTTGATGATACTGGGCCACCCCTGATGATACTGGTCCGCCCCTGATGATACTGGGCCGCCCCTGATGATACTGGGCCGCCCCTGATGATACTGGGCCACCCTTGATGATACTGGGCCACCCTTGATGATACTGGCCCCGCCCCTGATGATACTGGGCCACCCTTGATGATACTGGCCCCACCCCTGATGATACTGGGCCACCCTTGATGATACTGGCCCCGCCCTTTCCTTCTCTGCCTCCAAAACTGGGACATTTTTAAGATTTTTAACTAATTGTCAGGACAACGGGACATGTCCTGCAAATCTGGGACTGTCCTGGCTAAACCGGGACATCAGGTATATTAGCACCCTGTAACTACCTGTAGACTAAAACCAGGTGAATTTTTTATAATGGAATTGGCAAAACATTGATCATAATTACAAAATATGTAATGCTACTGCTTCTTTAACTTTTTCTGCTGATTAGTACGAGCAGGTGGATGATATTCCACAGTGAACATGGAATACTTCCATTAAAGAAGATAGAAGATGCAACCAAAAGGCATAAGGGGAATACAAACAATATCTTTATTGTCCTCTAAAGACAATGTACTAGCTAAAGATTCAGGCCCATAGTTACTAAGCAAGGTTGCTCCATAAGGCTGGAACCATGGTGACCGAGCACTCGCGTCCTTGCGCGTGCTGTCACCCACTTTTTTGCGATCTGTGGCCAGGGTAGACATATGGCCTGTGACAGCCCATTCTGAAAGTGTCTTATAGAGTAGCACCACTTAGTAAATATGGCCCTTATTCCTTTAATAAACACACAATCCCAGCCAGGGCCGCTGAGAGAGGGGGGGGGGGGGGGGGGGCGCGGGGGGAGGGGGCACCGGGGGGGGGGGGGCAAATGTACAAACGCGTTTGGGAGTGGTCAGCCGGTACAAGTGTCCCAGGCCCGGTGGCCAGACAAAGCAATTGCCGCCGGGCCTCGACTCTCCCCACAGCCAGGTCTATTCCTCTCTCTGTGTCCCATGCCGGGCCTCTAACGTCAGCGCGCGACGGGCCTCTCTGACGTCAGCGCGCCTGAAGTAAGCTTGGCCTAGATTCCGGCGCGCAGCGCCATGAGTGGGAGGCCCGGCGCACACTAAAGTCAGAGGGTCCGGCGTGGGACAGAGAGAGGAAGCGGCCTGCAGGTGGGGAGAGCCGGGGCCCGGTGGCATATTACTGTATGTTTTATTTTAATTTGTTTCTATCTATTTCTGTAATAATTGCAAATGTGTTTGTACATTTGCATTTCCACATACAATGGTTTTTCCTCCAAAGTAAATATAAAGCAATTATTTTTTCTTGGAAAATCTCCTAAACAGTGGTATTAATAGGACAAGAAAAGAAAAAAAAGAGAAAGATGAATGGAACCATTGGTTGGTTTGTTCAGAGGATGAATAAAGGAGAAATAGTGCAGTAAGTTAAAAAAAAAAAGATGTCTTAAAGATTTAAAGTCAGAGGGAAATTGCAATTATTATGATTCTGCAGCACTTTGCATCAATGTATCCAAAACATGGTAAGGCAATTTTAGAAAGAGGTTAGGGAAGGAGATCATCAATACGCTATTAATATGAGATGTATTAAAATGTACACCTATAGCTAGTACACTTTCCCCCCCATCTCTTTCCATCAATTAAATCTGGCAGGTTTGTGGTGGTGTTAACCTTTGCTTTTAGTAGGTCTGTGTTAAATGTAAGAAGCAAGGTTCACAAGTTTTATACACATGCCTGTCAGAGACCCATAAATCTGTGGCACTGCAGGCTTTTTGTGGGAGCCATAATTTTCCCTTTAATACTTTTGTAAACAAGGTCAGGAAGCCCTAGGCGAGGTCTTTGGCGTTTGACCTTGCACCAGAGTAAAGACACTGCATATTTTGGAAATATTTGATTCTTTTATTTATTATATTGTCTACTTTTTTATTTCAGAAGCTGTGTGTTTTGCCTAATTCTAATGTAGTCCCTTTCCCCCGTAACTAAAGGAACCACCAGTACTGCTGTTACCTGTTTGGCTATCAGAAGGCCTGATCCTCCGCCACTGGGAGCTTGGGGTTTAGCTTTGTTGCCTTGGTGCAGCGCCTCCACCTGTGAGGGATCCCAGCGTAGTGGGATGAGCCCCTCACAGGAACCAAATAGTAAATACACATTCAGGTATATAATAATAGATTTTACTGAACATATAACATATGACCTGTACCCCACATTATATAACACACACCACCCCAATACACCAAGTGAGTGTCCCTCTAAGTACACAGGGTGCGTGGCACCAATATCCCTGATGTCCATATCCCCCAATGTCAGGTGCCCACCTGAAAGTGTATGGAATAGAGCTATCCCGTGAACCGTTGGTGCACTTAGGTGTGGTATCTGCCTGGGCGCTCCAGCACCCGGGTACTGCCGAATAACAACCAGTGATCCGCTGATCCAGCAATGTCGTCGTCCTTGAAGGCGTCCGTCTCTGCGTGTAGTGAACACTAGTTGGAGGGTCTCACCTTTAAGAGTCTCTATATAGTGCGTGGTCTGGTCCCAGACCACAGGCCGCAATTCCTGCGCGGCGTCTTCACATAATACCCCAACACTGCTACAGCTATGAGGAAATGTCCCTATCTGGGGGACTTTTCCTGTAGCAATCAGAACCTCAACGTGAGTGGGGCCTGTCTGGGACCTAAGGGCAATCTGGGCTTATAGTCCAGGAGCCACTGGCACCCGGAAACTACCTTCCCCTTCTGAGTCCTGGCTCCAACTGCCACCTTGCGCTCCTTCGGGCCAAACTGCCTCTCTCCCCTCACTGTGAATCGTCTAACCTTATTGGTTACCACTGCCCATGTGATCGGGCCGCCCCAGAGCACTGTGGGTAGTGTAGTCCCCTGCGGAGTAATAGAGAAGATGGCCGCCGCTACTATCGCGCCAGTGCACATGCGCACCTTCCTCATATGGCCGAGGCACTCCAGGTTTCTCCTGTGCGAGTCCTGCGCATGCGCGAGAACATATATAGCACCCTTGCTAAATTTGGCCCTAGTGAGGAACCATATGAGGGGGGGCTCCCATTACAGAGCTTAAAAGGGGACCTGAGTGGGAATTTCAAGAGGCAAGTCTCCAGATCTGTCCTAAGCAGCAGTAACAAAAGTAAAAACACTTGGAAAAGAGTTGCACTATCTAATAATCTCATGGTATGGGTTACCTGGAGTACAAGAGTCTTAAAATACTGAAAACCAGTCCTGTTACTCTGCAAGTTGCTTGTCAATAAAGAGTTAACATTTCCAGGTGCTGTTTTCTTCATTTTCTATTCCTTGCCACGAGCCTGCACGTTCGTGCAGCACCCTGAGAGAACAAGGTAAACTGCTGAGCATCCAAACACCCACAAGCAGAACTCCTGTTTAAAGAGACTGTAATATTTGGGACTGTATATTTTTTGTGTTGTATCCTATTCCTTAGCTGGTGGGGGGGGGGGGGGGGGGGGGGGGGGTGAGGGATAGGGGTGTTATTTCTATATATATCTGAAGAGTACAAGGGTTAGCTTGCCAAATTAGGCCCATTTACTGAGACCTGATCTATCACCCAAATATTTTTATGAAATGCTTCTATCACTACTGTATGTCTCCATCAACATGTGATTATAATACAGCATTTTCAGCATGCAGCTAACAATGTATTTACTTTGAGGGACTTAACACAACTAGTTTACTAAGGTTCCTATTTTAGGTCATTACCAAAAAAAAATAAACCATTTTTAAGATCTATACCTATCATTATTTAAAACAAGAATACATTAGAAATGACTTAATTCTTACATTAAGGTTTTATGTATCCGTTCTATGGCATTTTCCAGGTCTTCCTTTTGGTCCGGGACAAAGCGGTATTCTGACACATAACCCGTAATGTTCCTGAATGGGTCATAGTCTCCAAGTTCCGCTAGAGAAGAAAAAAAGAATGCAATTACTTTATCAGAACATTAGTGGGCTGTTATGCAGTTTGCTGTAAAATAACTAATGTATGCATTATACAAATGATCACGTTCTGATTGGTGCATTCCGTCACTCTGGCTTTATACAGTATATGCTACTAAATTATTGCCTTGTATCGCTCCAAACTGACACATAATAAATACACTAGCATTATTGTATTGTAACTCTTATTATAATTGTTGTGTTGATAAAAACACATAAAATAGTATTATTTATCTTGAAAAAGATTAAACAAAAAATCTACAATAAATAGAATATAAAAAAAATAAAAGTTGATTTTCTATCTTAACTAAAGTGCATTTATTTTAAATTGGAAAGTCAGTTTTGCTTGTATCCGAGAGGCCTGTAATGCATTGCTCTGAAAGTGAAAGGGTTACACTCAACCTTGACACTTTTGATTATGGACACTATTTTAGTATGCTGAGAAAACGTCTTCACGGTGCTTCATGAGACCAGTTCTATTCAAATAAATCCGCTCCATCGTGAAGAAATACAGATTCACAGCACTGTCAATAGACTGCTATATTGTAATTCCAGCATATCAACAGCATGCTTTGTCATGTTAAAAAAAGGGAAACTACAAAGGGCCCCGCCGACAGGTCTCCCGGGATCCAGGACAGAAGTCTTTACCTGAGCCCCGGGAAACCTATTTATTGAGTGGGGTATGGAGGCGTTACTTGTTGAACTGGGGTGGGGGGTGTCACGGGAGACCAGGCAATTTACACCTTTTTTACCAGGATCATGCATTGAGCAAATCGAGTTAATGAAATAAATTGTAACTTTATTCACAGGAATAGGCAAACACACAATGTTACACAAAATACAGCAAAAAGACACACTTACTTGGGAATTGGGGTAACAACTAGTGTTGGACCGGGTCCTACATTTTTTTAAAACCGGGTAACGGGTACCCGGAGGATTTGGCGCCTTGTACCCGGCCGGGTACCCGGCTACTCAGTTTTTCACTTACCTGGGGGTGGAGGAAACTTACCTGGGGTGGAGGAAGCCCGCGACGACATCTGAACAGGTAAGCAGAGGTGCGGGGGCGGTGGGGCAGCATCAGCGGTCAGTGTGGAGCCCGCGCAGGAGCTGCAGGACTCCATACTGCACTGTGAGCTGGGACCATGTGACCGGAGCAGGAGAAGAAGCTTTCCTATTGGACAGCCGGCTGTCCAATAGGAAAGCTTCTTCTCCTGTCTCCGGTCACATGGTCCCAGCTCACAGTGCAGTATGGAGTCCTGCAGCTCCCGCGCAGGCTCCACATGACTGTGATGCTGCTCCCTGCACCTCTGTTCAGATGTCCGCACGAGCTTACAGCAGGTAAGTAAGAGATACTTTTCAACTACCCTGACATTACCCGGATACCCGGCGCTGGGTCCACTTTCCAGCTGCCGGGTCCGGGTAATTTCTGGGTAGCTGAAAAGCCGCCAGGTAACGGGTAGTACCCGGTACATCACTAGTAATAACCTAGACTCTCCTAGCTGCAGGGAATCCTATCCCTGATAACAGTTGCAAAACAGGACTGAAAATATTCCAGGCAGCTTTTCACTGAAGCAGCCCTTTTGTTGCTGGAGACATACAACTGGGAAACCCTGGAAACCCTGGAGAACACTTTGGAGAACCTTGGAGAACTATCTCATGGCTGCAAGGGGTTATAATATCTCTAACTTTCATTACAGATTACTGCCCCCCCTATCAGGAGCGTGAGAAAAATCTCCACAGCTAATCAGAGACAAGCTGGTAGGACGCACATAGTTACCTGGAAATCTGAATGAACCAAGGGGCACGTGCTATTTGGCACTTCTGGCTCTTGATTCCCTCAATGCCACCCACAGTGACAGGCCCCAGCCAGTCTGGTGGGTCAATAGAATTTCAAAGAGCATCCATTGAGCTGAGGACATGGGTACTTGACTTCTTCCCTCCTGTCCACATCGTTTTGACACCTCAGACTTCCTCTCTGGCTTTTCAACCCCACTGTATGAGTAATAATAATAATAATAATAATAGCATGTTCTTGTATAGCGCTGCTAGTTATACGCAGCGCTTTACAGAGACATTTTGCAGGCACAGGTCCCTGCCCCATAGAGCTTACAATCTATGGTTTTGGTGCCTGAGGCACAAGGAGATAAAGTGACTTGCCCAAGGTCACAAGGAGCCGACACCGGGAATTGAACCAGGCTCCCCTGCTTCAGACTCTCAGTGCCAGTCAGTGTCTTTTACTCACTGAGCCACTCCCTCTCCTCTGACACAATGCCCCTGTCTGAGAGCCCCAGCTCATTGTACTGTGCACAAGCATATGTTTTAAAACACACTGTTCCCTAAAATATATACTTTAAAAATATCCAAAGTCTTTTGCTTATGGGAAATAGAATAAGAAGCTGCACGTTATTTCTTACTAGCCATATTCCCCACACTCTATACAATACTTAGGACTGGACTTTTAAAAGTCCCCTCACAATCTTGTAGCTGATTGGAGTACCCCCAGAACCCCTATACCGGTTCTGGGTGACCTGGGCATTTACTGGGTATTAACCTAGGGACCCCATGACTGTTTAAGGGACACCTCACATCCCTATGCCTCGTTTACCTATATGGGTTGTGCTGAAGCAGGGAACGTAGTGGTGAGTCACGCCCTATACAGCTTCTGGGTGACCTGCGTATTAAATGAGTATCCCCCTTAAACTAGGGACCTCATGACTGTGTCAGGGACAGCTCACATCCCTATGCCCCCTTTACCTTTCTGGTCTGTGCTGAAGCAGGGAACTTGGCTGTGTGTCAAGTAACTGTTTTCAAGGGAGGATTTTGACCGGAGGTCTGTGCCTATATATCTCCGGGAATCTGACATGATTTCTGGATACATTTTTGGGGTGGCCAGCAACTCTAGGGCCCCGTTTACCTGGCCACAATGTGACAACACTTTTACCACAACCCCCCCCCCCCCCCCTTGAAACTCATATCCTGTGAATCTCCACTGGTTAGCACTCCTGGAAAGGTAAAACACACATACATTCTTTATTGGTGCACAATCACATACATTTCATGTACAGCCAATGAGTCCAAGAGCTGACACTCTAAACCCACAAATATGGTTCAGAGGTAAGCAGCCAGGCATAATACCTTTATTGATGGCCTGGTTACCCCTTCATTATCACAGGGGGTGAACTGGTTGAATGGCGTTTGGTGAGCGGAGGGTGTCGGAGGCAGAGCCCATCAGGGCCCATATACCCCAGGAGGGGGAGCGAGTGACAGTGAGCCCTGAAGAGGAAGGGGACTGGCTGGCCAACTCGACCAACCTGGCTCTTCCTCCATCGGTGGCCCTTGTCTCAGACAAGAGAATCAACGTACATATTACACTACACAATTTACCATACAGAGTGCTGAGTCATACAAAAAAATAATACAAAATTAGATAAAATAAAGAAATTCAAAAGTTCGTGAGTTCAAAGGGCTACACAATTTACACACTATACTGCTCAAAAAAATGAAAAAAGTTCTATAATATATTTCTAAGAGTATATTTTCATTTGAAATTAGCAACTTTTAGATGAATGTTTGTTTGGGGAGATACAGAAATTATTCCAGGTTTCTAGTTGGTTTAAGGACAGCGTTCCACAAAATATGTTTAAAGCCTCAATATTATTATTACACGACATCTTGTTAAACAGGGAGGAAAATACAGATAACATGATTTATATATATATACTGTACGTTCTTCTTTTAGATCTTTTCAATATTTCACGGCAGCGTTTCCGCTATATAAATTTCGTTATGCAAACCTGACTTTATTTGTGTTCTGATAAAGAAAAAAAAGAATTCTAACCTACGTGCCAATATTTAAATTCCACACATTCATGTTCCCTCATCCATCTAAGATCTCAATAATGTGGAGAGAAAGCTTTTTACTGCACTTTATAGCCTTTCAACAGCAACGTAAGCACTGTGCAAACTGGTAATAAGCCATGTCCTATATGCTGTGAGCAAACTTTTTATGCCGAGCCCCCCTTTACACCCATGAAATTTCTTGTCCCCCTCGCCCCGCCTGATGTAATCAAAATCAAATGGAAAAAAACCCTTTGTTAAATGGTATATAGTTTCATTAACTTGTTTTGCTCAATGTATGATCCAGATAAAAAGGTGTAAATTGCCTGGTCTCCTGTGAAAGGCTATATATATATATATATAATCTATATATGGTATATAGGCTGCGTTATACAGAAAAACGCGCGCCGCGCCTAGACAAATTCTATGCATACTCTGTAAACGCTTATACCAACTGTGACTGTCGTGCCGCTTGCTACTGCAATGCGGGCGACTGTTGAAGCGTTTTTCAAAACGTATTTTCTGGTTGCGACTGCCGCGTCATGTGATGCAGCCGTCCAATCAAAAAACAGATTTCAGCCTGCAGCTGCGCGCGCAGTAGCATGTGCTTGTGTACATGTCGCACTGCGACGTCACAGATGTGCGCGCGCCCTGCAGTTTTTCTGTATAATCGCAGCCTTATGTATTATTTATTTATTTATTTCCGTTTTCAATGTTGTTGTGTTTTTACTAATTTTGTACATTCATATAGTGGCAGCCGCCCCTTTCACTTGTCAGCTGTGCTCGGATCGCAGGGTATCAGGTTACCAGCGGTGGAGAGCAGGACGAGAGCAGGGCAGACACCGGAATGAGGGGCGGTGATGTCTCAGCGCTGGGGCGTGCTCCTCCCCTGCAGTCGTTTGCATGTTGGCCTCTTCGGAACTATCTCTCTTGCAGCCGCTGTACCTCCGCAGCCCCCATGCGTGAGCGCGCACACACACCATCTCGTTCAGCCGCAACACAGCTTCTTTGTCCGCCCACCCGCCCGCACACAGCTTCTTGGGCCGCCCGCGCACAGCCGCCAGCCCTCCCGGCCACCCGTGCACAGCCACCCGCGCACAGCCGCCAGCCCACCCGGCCACCCATGCACAGTCATCAGCCCTCTCGGCCACTCGTGCACAGCCACCAGCCCTCCCGGCCACCCGCACACAGCCGTCAGCCCGCCCGGCCACCCACCTGTGCACAGCATGTTTCGCTGGCAGCCTGCGCCCCCCCTAAACAATCTTGCGCCCCCCAGTTTGCGCACCGCTGCTGTAGGGTACGTTTAACTTCTATGCTATCAGAAAGGCCTGCAATACATACAGGTTAAGCAGAATTCAATTCCCAATCATTCTAAGAGGTATAATAAGCACAAAAAAAGAATATTAGAGTATAGGATTGTGTAGGACAGAATTAAAGGTTACCATAGAACTACAATCTAAGAGGAAAATATATATACGGTAAGATCAAGATACTGTATATGCATTTTGTCACATGGCAAAATATTTTCTTTTGCCTGTGCCCATATAAACTGCAGAAAGTGTGTTGATAAACTTGCTTTCACCTGTCAGACATAGTTGTTTCGCCTACCAGCTTTGATACCGTTTATTGAAGCCCGAGCGGCATTAACTGCTATTGACTTGAATATATTATTGAATAAACCATTTATTTATAACGCATCAATCTATTCCGTAGCGCAGTACAGTAGGGTTGGAGCCCGAAAACAGTAAAATAATAAAGTATCAACATACATTGGTACAAAGTATGTAAGGAGGGCCCTGCCCCAAGGAGCTTACAATCTATAGGGAAGGGTGTCACGATGGAACCAAGCTTCTTAAGACTTTTAATTACCAGGATCATTGATTGAGCAAGCAGGGAGATAAAAATAAATTGTGTTTATTCACCTAACGAGCACACACAACTATGTTACACAAAAATACAGTAAAAAGACACACTTACTTTGGAAACTTGGATAACAAAACTAATCTTTCCTAATTGCAAACCCACAGCAAAATATTTCAGGCTACGTCTCATTCCTGTAGCCTCTTGCTGTTGAATTCGGGTCACTTATCCTCTGAGACATGTAGACGATTTACTCAGAGCTGGAACTTCTCAAATGGGACTGAATCTCAGGTGGATCACACAAGATTGAACTGATGAACTCTTTGATGGAACTCTTAGGACTGATGAATCTGACCTGTGTCAGGGCTTTTCAAACCTCTGGTGTCCAGGTCCCAGAAAACCTGCAGCCCAATCAAAAAACCTTAGCAACCTCCTAGCGACCAATCTAAAACACTCATACAGGGTTTCCCACCCCTGAGCCGTTTCCCCGGGCAGGAGCACCCCCCCCCCCCCCCCCCCCCCCCCCCCCCATGGTGTGAGACTTCACAGCGGCTGGCTGTTTAGCAAAGGGTGTTAGGTTTCCCTGTGTCAGGCCAGGATATGGGTGCTCTATACTAAAGGCAGGGCCCATATAACCTAACACCTAGGCATCTCTGAGCCCTTTCAAGTATGGCCCCTGGACATACACAGCGGAGCCAAGCCTGGTAACCATCTGTGCCTTCCAGAATCCATGACTTAGAAATCCCTCAGCTCATATACAGGTCAGCAATAGATATACATATTAAACTATTCCCGTTTAATAAAACATGTGGTGTCCGGTCTGCTGCATGCAAAAAGTTATGAGTTCCTATTCTGGTGTCAGGCATGGAGTGAGTGTATATCCCCTACAAATAACTAGCCTCATTCCTGGCACACATAAGAAAAATACTTTTAAAACACTGCAAATCTGCTCAGCTTCATAACCTTAGCGTGAGCACCTTCCTGAACCCCTACTCTCGGCTCAGGATACCTGGGCATGTACAGTATGTGGGTACCACAGCTATACTGGGGAGCCCCTTGCTATACTAAGGACTCTGTGTATACCTGCAGATATCTTTTAACCCCTTCATACCCATTTACCTTGTCTGGAAGATGCTGCAGCAGGGACTCTGGCGGTGAGTCGTAAGAGCGTTTTCAGGGTACAAGGTTGGCGGAGTAATGTGCTTAGTTTAGTTATACAACTTTTGGGGTATCCCATAACCCGGAACCCCGCTACATAGACACATTCTGCAAAGACTTTCTCCGCCAAACCCACCCTGAAACTTACAGCCTAGAAATCTCCTGATCCCTGCATCCCCGGAAAGGAAATAAAATCACATAATTGTTTAATGTCGCAAAATCAGTATACAGTTGCAGTAATACATTTTTGACATCTGGGTCCCAGAGCTGACACCCTAAGACCCTAACACACGGGCCAGGGTTAACCAAGTGGGCCTGAACTTTATTATAAGCCGGGTTAACCCCTTCACCGCCACAAAAGGATACTGGAAACATAAGGTACAGGGGGGTGAAATATTTTACCCAAGACCAATCACAGAGCAGCGGTCAGCTAACACGTTTTGACTGTCCTCCCAATGTTTTTGTGCGACTCGGGAGTTATGTCCAATAGAGTTTGAGGAAGAGTGAATTCAGCTGCACAGCCTATTTTCTACCAGTTTCAAGCAGAGGAATAAACTTAAATTGGTGTTAACCAACGAGTAAAAAGAGAAATCAGAGAAACAAATATATCAAATAAACCAGGTCAAAGTGCACTGTAAAATAAAATAAAGTGCACTAAATCAGGGAGGTGAATGTAAAAGAATCCATGTTGGGGGACGCCGAGCAGAGCACTCCGCCTGACGCCCACTGGGAGGCAAATTCTGACACCGTCCCAGTGAACTCGGCTTGGGTGTACTCATCCCGGATGCAGGAGTGCACAAGTGTCCGGAACGTCTCCACGCTGTTCATTAGGACCTCTCCTTCCAAACACTGCTTCCTGGTCTTATATATGGCCAGCTTGGCCAATGCCAGGAGCAGGTTGGCAAGGATGATCTTAGGACCCTTTGCCCAGGACACTTGGCACCCAAAAATAAAGAGGTGTGGGGGAAAGTGTAGCACAAACCACCCCCTCCCTCCCCCCCGTACAACAAACATGCAGGGGGAGAAGCTAATGAACTCCAGGTCTTTTGAAATTGCATCTCTTTTCATTATGATGGTAACCCTGTCCAAGCTGGCTTCGTGGACAGGAGCAGGGGTGGCATATTGGGGAGACTCTCATAGGGCACCGCCTTTGGTGCGACTCTGGTGTTTATGAATAATGAGCACGCTGCGATGTATATTGCTGGTTATTATCTCTGTACACTGATAATGAACACACTGAGCTATATAATTATGAAGAGTATCTCTATACACGAGTAATGAGCACGCTGCGATGTATATTGGTGAAGAGTATGTATCAAATTGTGTGCCGTTGCACATCATTCTTTCTCCCGTTTTCTCTGGATCCTAAACCTTTGTGTCTGACACACTCTCTGGCTAACACTTTGTGGCAGACATACAGTAAGACATTTGTAAAAGCTTCTTATATGTTGACACAACTGTTTCTTTATGTTAATACATAAACTCCTTGGCGTATATCCTACCATGCACCTGTTCTCTTCCAGTGCTTAAACCGAATAGACAACAGAGGCTAATAGAGGAAATACTCATGTAGTACAGTACAGGCATACCTCGCATTAACGTACGCAATGGGACCGGAGCATGTATGTAAAGCGAAAATGTACTTAAAGTGAAGCACTCCCTTTTCCCACTTATCGATGCATGTACTGTACTGCAATCGTCATATACGTGCATAACTGATGTAAATAACGCATTTGTAATAGGCTCTATAGTCTCCCCACTTGCGCACAGCTTCGGTACAGGTAGGGAGCCGGTATTGCTGTTCAGGACGTGATGACAGGCGCATGCGCGAGCTGCCATTTGCCTATTGGGCGATATGTACTTACTCGCGAGTGTACTTAAAGTGAGTGTCCTTAAAGCGGGGTATGCCTGTATATAATGTAAGTGAAGGTTTCCACATGAACGGTACTGTTTGTTGTCCACTCCCGATGACGTTTTCCCTACTCTTCACAAGGAATCTAATCAGCTTATAAAAGGTAAGACAAGCATGAAAATATTGCATTTCAGGATGTCAAAAAAATATACTGATTTTTGAATGGGAGAAAATATGCAACTGTTCTCTACAAACAAAAACAAAACAAAATACCAACATAACCTATTACATACTAAAAATAAAATGTGCTTATTTGCAATCCAAACAAAGAAACAAAAATAATCATGTTTGTGACCCCAGTATGTAATCAGAACAGTTACAATACAAATTCTGCATTTCGTGTTATTTAGTTCCGTTAAGTGTGTCAATAGCCCAAATAAGCTAGAAAACAAAAACTCAACCAGGGGAGTCAGACGGGGTAAATACAGTACTTTGTAAGCACACATTTCATAGGGCTCACAGACATTAATAGCTGCTGATCCTGCTAATACTCGCACCTGGTGCTCTTTAACCTTGCTGCACAAAATCACTGTTATACACTGGTACACATTCTGTACATAGAGGCACACTGATACAGCTGTACATACAGCACTAATGTTCTAAAACTGTACGTCTGTGCTTTTCTGTTTATAGGGTGCTACGCCCACGTCAACCGTAAATAGAAAGAATGAAGTACATGTAGGAGTGTAGTGTGACCCATCCAGTGCTAAAATGTATTTCAAGCCCTCTGGCTCTAAAGTAAAAGCACTGAAAACTAATGAACTGCACTTTTATTTTGCTTTCACCTCAGTCTTGACACGCAAGAACAATTCTGGAAAGTAAAGTACTATGTTTAGTTGAGTTAGCACATTCCTCCATGCATTGGGCTCAAACTGATTACATGGCTATATATCTACGTATACAGCTTTTCGCAGCAGCACTCTATGTACAGAATGTGTACCAGTGTATAACAGTGATTTTGTGCAGCAAGGTTAAAGATCATCAGGTGCGAGCATTAGCAGGGTCAGCAGCTATTAAGTGAGCCCTATGAAATGTGTGCTTAGCGGCTAATCGCTAAGGCAATGAAGGGGCTAACCACCAGTGCCATGCTTATTGTGGGGGTGGGTGAAGGTGGTATTTGGCCCTTGGTAGGTGTTTAGGCCTTGCAGGGGGGTTCCGGGTGAACTTAACCCCTTCATTACCTTAGCCGTTAATACAGCTACGGTAATGAAGGGGTTAACCCCTTCCGCTACACACCCGGAAGGCCTAAACACCCATCCTTGGGGCTACTACCTCCTTCACCCACCCCCCGCTACCCACAATAAACAAAAATACCCACAACCGCCCTACTACCTACCTCCTAGGCCACCAATAACGATTACAATATGTAATAAACACCAATACACAACCCACCCACCCCGTGCCCCCACATAAAACCATAATTAATTTTTTATACACAGGATTAATACCACAGGCCGGAGGGGGTCCTCGGGTGGTCCCTAAGGGTGTCTAGGGGCCCTCGGGTGGTGTATTTATTGAAATGGAGGCTATCTTTATTTTGTTTTTACAAAACGAATGGTACAGCAGGCCAGCGGGGACCACCCGAGGACCCGTGGGGACCACCCTGGGACCCCCGCTGGCCTATGTTACCAATCGTGTGTTCAAATAAAAAAATAATGGTTTTATGTGGGGGCACAGAGGGTGGGTTGTGTATTGGTGCTTACTACATATTTAAATGTAAATTTTATAACGTGTAGATGAGCAGGGGGTCTCCGGAGCAGAACCGCGTTGTTTTCAGGTCCGGGGGCCCCCTCCTTCCCGAGATACCGGCCCCGATATGGGGTGCTGGTATGTCCTATGCATGTAAATGTCCCATGTCACGAGATCGGGACATTTCAATGCATAGGAAATACCGGCACCCCATAACGGGGCCTGTATCTCGGGAAGCAGGGGGTCCGTGGAACTGAACACAATGCGGTTCTGCTCCAGAGACCCCCTGCTCATCTACACTAGTAATAAAATTTTAATTAAACATTTTTTTTTTCGGCCGAGCTTTGCGCAGAGAGAGGCGGCTCTCTCTATGCAGCAGAATCAACTCGCCGGGTTAGCCCTTATCAGAGAGCCGTTGTTGCCGACAACTCGCTATGTTTGCAAATGTTGCTATCAGAAGTATTCAAGGCTTTCTGCATATCATGCTAGCAACGCTGTTAAAAACGGCGAATTAAAAATCATGGCGATTTTTATTTCGGCCGTTACTGCATGAGGCCCTTAATTAGTTTAATGTGATTGGTACCTTAAAAAAATCAGATGTAAAAATGTTAACATTTCTATTGTAAACAAATGATTTGGCAAGTTTATACATGTTATCTTATCTTTTTTAGCGATAAGACTGTCAATCCTGCAATCTACAGGTACAGTACATTGCTTTTTTTGTTCTTTATTTGTAAAGTAATTATGATGCCAGCACAAGTCAAACAGATACAAAAATATGTCTGATAAGTATGAATTATAACTGACAGAGGAAAAAGGAAAATGTATTTGTAGCCATGTCTGGTTTTGGTAACTAATCTGCTCTGCCTAACATGTAAATCCTGGTATCAGGGTAGGCAGTGTTAGGTCCAATCCGGGTTTTACCCTGCAGTGAGCAGCTCCCTTGAGTGACAGGGGGATGGGAAAGGCCTGTGTTCTTCCCAATCCTGGGCTCAGACCTTGGACCCTCCCCAAAGGTACTTAAGTAAATTTGTGAGTTGTCTCTCCTGTGAGAAGATGGTGAAGAGGTAGCCAGGCTCACAAATAAAGGTAAAGCACGTTTGGTTACCTCTGATCCATGTTTTGGGGTTCAGGAGTGTCAGCTCTTGGACCCAACTGTTGTAAAAGCATTACCTGTAATTATGCGACAATAACGAATTTTTGTGTTTGTACCTTTCCAGGGATGCCAGCAAACAGGGATTGCTGTGGTTCTGTATGAGTTTCAGGGGGGGAGTTGGTTGCAGGGTACAGTCTCTCTCAGGGGAGAGACAACTCACTACATTTACTTGTGCAGCCCCTTAAGTACCCTGGGGGAAGGTCCAAGGTCTGAGCCCAGGATTGGGCAGAACACAGGCCTTGTCCCGCCTCCCCTGTCACTCAAGGGAGCTGCTCACGGCAGCGGAAAACCTAACAATGCCTGCACTGATACCAGGACTTACATGTTAGGCAGGGCAGATTAGTAGCCAAAACCAGACATGACTACACTCTCCCTCTGGTGGAAAATCCAACGTCCCCGCTTGAAACCTAAATTTGATGTACCATCCTTCATCTTTGAACACCTGGAATAAATGCATAACAATTGTCATAACATAACAATACAATGCATACAGTTTATAACACTGAGGCATCATACATGGATAACCTTTTACCCCCTCAATAATAATGCTTAGGGTCAGGTTCTTAACTAGCCTGACCTGATGATCGGGAACAGTAACTATCAGGTTTGGCGAAATCCTTTCCGGGTTTTCAGATTATAGTTTGGGAATTTGCTCTTGCTCGCACTCGGTGGCCGAATCATCCATCTTTGTCTCTGGCAACTTCCTTTAAAAGGACAGCCCTCTGCTGTGTTCATGTAATGCATTTATGCTTATTGTCTTTCACGTTACCAGACACGGCTCACGTACCTCGACTATCCTTGTCTTCAGCCTGCCTCGACCTCTGCATTCCCACCGACCTCGCAACACTGCTGCCAGCCCTGACCTGCGGCCTACGACTCACTACTCTATCAGGACTCTGTCCCTTGGCTCAGGTTGGTTCTTTAACCTTCCTAACTCAGCCCTGTGGGTCTGCTTCCTGATTGAGATGAGCATCGTTACAGAAAAAAGAAGGGGGGGGGTGAAAGGAGGAGAAGGAGAGGGGTGAGAAGAAGAGGAGGAGGGGGTAAGAGGAGAAGGAGGGGATGGAAAGAAAAGGAGAAGGAGCGGGTAAGCGGAGAAGGAAAGGGGTGAGAAGAGTAGGGGTGTGAGAAGAAGAGGAGGGGTGAGAGAGCAAGAGGAGAAGTAGGGGGTGAGAGAAGAAGAGGAGAAGGAGGGGGTGAGAAGGAGGGGCGAGAAGATAAGTAGGGGGTGAGAAGAAGAGGACGGGGGTGGGAGAGGAAGAGGAGAAGGAGCGGGTGAGAGAGGCAGCGCATGCTCAGTCACGTTTTCGCCATTGTTCAGTGCCATTAAAACTAATTTGATTTTTGGGCATAGTCCATGGCATTTATATAATTTATTTATTGAAGAAGGACGGGTCTCTTCGTCCATGCATCGATTACCGGGGTTTGAATAACATCACGCGCAAAAACCGCTACCCGCTACCCTTGATATCGGAACTCTTCGACCGCCTCCAAGGAGCTACTGTTTTTTCTAAACTGGACCTAAGAGGCGCCTACATTTGGTAAGGATACGTGAGGGGGACGAGTGGAAGACTGCTTTTAACACCCATGACGGCCACTATGAATACCTGGTCATGCCGTTTGGTCTGTGCAACGCACCAGCAGTCTTTCAGGACTTTGTCAACGAGATTTTCCAGGACATTCTTAACAAATTCCTTATCGTTTACTTAGACGACATCCTAATCTTTTCTAAATCCACCCAAGAACACATCAAATACGTTCAACAGGTGCTGTTACGCCTCCGGGAAAACCATCTCTTTGCGAAATTGGAGAAATGCCAGTTCCATCTGACGTCCGTAGCATTCCTGGGATACATTATCTCTGACTCTGGCTTCAATAGAGGAAGAGGAGATTACACAAGCGCTCCTCAAACTAAAACTAAGCAGCCAATGTGGACCTGACTTGCTACAATCTAGGTTCCTACGACTTGGTGCCCCAGCCATTGCCAAACCAATTGCTTCCATAGTCAACTCTATCCTGTCTGCAGGCCATATCCCTAAGACCTGGAAAACTGCCAGAGTTGTCCCAATCTTCAAAAGTGGGGACAAAAACACTGTCTCAAACTACAGACCAATCTCACTTCTCCCAATTCTATCCAAAGTCATGGAAAAATGTGTCCACTCCCAATTAAACGACTACTACACCAAGACAAATTTCCCTAGCCAATACCAATCTGGCTTTCGTCCCAAACACTCCACCGTAACTACCCTGCTAAAATTTTGCAATGAAATCCAGTGTGGAATGGATCGGGGACAACTCACTGGTGCAGTATTCCTAGATTTTGCAAAGGCTTTTGACACAGTTGATCATGCTATCCTGCTTAACAAGCTCCAGAGCTCTCGAATAGGGAAGCATGTTTAAAACTGATTTCAGTCCTACCTATCAGGAAGATCCCAACATGTGTCCATCTCAGGCTCTAACTCCAACCCCTTGGATATCACCTGTGGTGTCCCGCAAGGCTCTGTTCTGGGGCCCCTACTCTTCTCAGTGTTCATTAATGATCTTCCCACAGCTTGTAAGGAAGCCTCATTACACATGTATGCAGATGACACAATCCTATATGCACACAGCCATAGCCTCTCTGACCTTCAACACATACTTCAGTCTGACTTTTTCAGACTCGAAAACTGGATTTCCCAAAACAAACTGTTTTTAAACACTGACAAGACTGTAACAATGGTATTTGGGACCAAGACTAAATTCTTAAAGCTTCCAGCGACTGAGCTCCATATTAGAACCAACACTAACACCACCCTAACTCCTGTTACCAGTTTTAAATACCTGGGCTTATGGTTTGACTCCCACTTAACATTCGGGATGCACATTGATACTCTGACAACCAAGACCTATGCCAAACTAGGGGTACTTTACAGGAACAAATCCTCCCTAAGTCTCCTGGTCAGAAAGCGTATCGCACAGCAGATGCTAATGCCAATTATTGACTATGGAGACATAGTATATGGCACGGCACCTCAAACCCACCTTAGCAAACTTGACACCCTCTACAATTCAATTTGGGGGTGTTTGTAAGAGGCAGTGTTGCGCTGCTTGTTCGTGCGGTGTGTGGAGGTGAATGTTGATATAGAGATTCTGTACCTGATCTGTGGTAGCAGGCGGTGAGGGTTTTGTGGGTTGAGAGGTCGCCCCAGAGCAGTGAGGGGTGGGACAGTGGGGTGAGGGGTGGGACAGTGTTGAGGTGGAGTGACAGGCCAAAGGTGCAATGCGATTGGCCCTAGGGACACAGGGCATGCAGACAAACATACAGACATTTCAGAAATATATAGTAGATATCTGACTAGGTGAGCGGTGAGGTCTAACTGCTGAGTTTATTCTCAGGAAGGAATCACTAGCAGCATCATAGTCTCACAAAGACGGTCCTCTTACGCGCTTCCCGCTGCAGGCGCTTTATCAAAGAGTTGTGCTTGATACTATATCCGTGAAACCGGCGATACCTGTTACTAAGAAATAAACACAAAGATTTAAATAAAAATATAACAATGATGATCAAAACAATAAAAGGGAAGCATGACACGATTACATGATTCATTGTTGAGATATATCCCCAAATCGCCGCCCTCCAGGAGATCTGTGCATCCTCCCTCAATTTAATTATCACGTGGGTGATTTTCTGCGAATCTGCTTCTGCAAATCCTGTTTAACCACAATGGTCTGCTGACAGAACCCAGATTTCGGGCTGTCAGCCTCAAAGGAACCCCCCATTCTTTAAAAATCCCCCGTGTGAGAGAGAGAGATAACGATGCATTAAGAAGGCATATCACAGAGCAAAATACACCACCCGGTCTTCTCTCCTAAACAGAAAAAGACCTCCACAAACTGGTAAATTCATCAGACCAACAGGCACCTTTAATGACCAGTGGTGGCCTATCCATACTGTGCTCCGGAGACACTGGCATGTTCTTCTGGAAGATCATGACGTAAGCCAAGTCTTACACTCCAAACCATCAATAATCAGCCGAAGAGCTGCCAATCTAAAAGATCTCTTGGTGCACAGTCATTACGAACGTGATGAGAAACCTGCATGGTTGGAGAGAAGACAGAATGGGAACTTCCAATGCCAGGGATGTAGGGCCTGCCGGTACATGCAGGTAACAAACACATTTGGAAATTGGGATGACTCACGACTCGGAAAGAAGAAAAAATTTACCAGCTGTAGAAAAACAGGCGTGATTTACCAAATAGTTTGTGCCTGCAATAAAAAGTGTATATATATATAGGCAAAACGTTCCGTCAAATTAGGAGAAGAAGAAGTTCTAGAACACATCGGAGATATAAAAAATAACAGAGATACTCCACTGGCCAAACACGTTAACCTGCACCACAACGGTGATCTCTCAGGATTAAGATTCAAAGGAATAGATCATATTCCAGAGAGGATCAGGAACAATGACCTCCTTAGGAGCGAATCCATATGGATTTATACACTAGGAACCCTGTCCCACAAGGCATTAATGAGGGCTTTGTTTTCTCACCGTTTATCTAATCGAGAAAGGTGCCTACCCGGTATATTGCAGCACCATATATATCGCTTGTTCACCATGACCACTACCCACCTCTACCTTCCAGGCTCTAGTTACCATCCCCAGTCCGCCGTCTCTTCAGGCAGGTGGTTAATTTGAATAGGATACTACATGAGCTCTTAGTAGCTTTACAGTTATCATGACTTAGGTTATAAACTCCCAGGACGTTTTTGTTTCTTCTTCCATGAATTATTGGAGGTTCATTTTCTTACCTGCTGACTGCTCACTGTCCCTCTAGGTATCTCACCGTCTATACCAGCTGTATCCAGCTACATGCATAGCTTGGTTTTACTGTGCATATACCATATGCTGGTATAGAACCAAGGTGTACTATGATTATCATTTGGGTAACACCATACTATTGCTCTTGGTATTTGCACCTCTCTTGATGTGTTTTGAGAGAGGTTTACCCCGTACCCCACGGGGCTCACCTATCACTGTCGGGTTACCTGTGTATTTATTTATTCAGCCCTCATCCAAGCATTACAGGCATTATATAACATGTTTTGCCTATGTAGCCAGGTCTCCCCAGCCTGTCAGTGCCCCCCTCACCTCGCTGCCGATCGCGGGGGCCGCCGCGTCCAATGGCGGCTCCGTCCGGCGAGTGCAGGGGTGAGGGCGGTCAGGTCCCGGCTCGGGAGTTGCTGGGGACGCGTGCGGCTGGTTGCCAGGGCCGCACGCGCGTCACGGAGATCCCGGCGCTCTCGGAGCCGGGCGGAGAGGGCGCCACCATTACCCCCTCGCTCGCGCATGCGCAGTGGCTGCGCGAGTATAGGGATGGAGCAGGGAGCAGCGCGGCTTCTCCTGCCTGCGGCCGGTTGCCGGGGACGCGATCGGGCCGTTGCTAAGGCCGCGATCGCGTCTCTATGGTCCCGGCGGAAGGCTCTGAGCTGGGACTACATATCCCATGAGCCTCTGTATGCCCCTTGTGACACCAGGGAGCCAATAGGGCTTAGGGAGCTCCTGGGGAAATGGATACATTTGGAGGGCTGGAGGACACTAGTGAGTCAGAGACCGGAGCAGCCCAGGGAAGGAGGTAGGGTACAGGAGTCAGGGACTCCCTGTACTAGGCCAGCAGCCCCCAAGGCCCAAGATAGCCCTGAGTCCCCCAGTAGAGTGAGTGTTGCCAGGGACAGCCCTCAGGATAGGGACCCTGTCACTTACCTTAGTTGGAACTGGGGAACAGAAGGGAAGATAGGGACAAGTGGGCTGAGTGTTTATTCGCAGTGCGTTGCTGTAGGCGCTGATAGGTGTCAGTTGGAGCTAGGGAGTTGTGAGGGAAGGAAGGGTGCGGGGAGTGAGAGCAGCTCCTGCACTCCCATAGGTACCCACACCCCAGGTAGGCCCCAACCCCCCACTAGGTAGAGTGGGTAAGTGCTGAGGGAGGCCTAAGATAGGGACGCTGCCCTTAGTGCGTTAGTGTGCTGTCTTGTCAGGGTCACGGCTGTCAGTGCGTGAGGTCTGACAGGCAGACACAGTATTGTGCAGCACGTTGGCTGTACACACCCAGTAGGTTGCAGCGTGCTACTGCAAGTGCTGGGATGACTAGACGTAGTTAGTTAGGGCTGCGAAGGCTAGTTGCAGGGGTAGAGTAGGACCGGGGACAGTTAGGGGAGCGGAGCAGGCTATTAACCCCTTAGGTCCCAGATAGGTTCTCACCCCCAGTTGTGGTACTACAGGGACAGGCCCTAGGTTAGGGTTCCTGTCACGTTAGTGCCAAGTGTTAGTTAGGGACTCAGCGGATGCTGCGGTTCCTGTGAAGCGGTTCGGACCCACGTTGGGGTCCACAGAGACTATTCCAGAGTGAGACCGCTCTGGCGGTCTGCGTACAAAGGAGTCCGGTGTAGGATCAGACGGAACCTTCACACGACGGGGGGGGGTACTGTAACGACGCGGGAGTCACGCCGCCCTCGGCGTGCTCCCCACTTACCCGCGGTTCCGCCGGGTCCTCCCACGCCGCGCAGTGATCCTCCCTCCAGGACGCCTATCGCCATCTTGCCTAGGCGCGCACGCGCACATCAGCGTTCCCCTTCTAGTGCCGGGTCAGGGCGTGTGCCCGGTCACGCGCCCGCAGGTGCGGCCACATGGAGGCGCGGCCACATGGAGGCGCTCCAGCCTCTTAAAGGCACATCTCCTCTTTTCAATGCTGCAATCAAATGTACCCTTTCTTCTAGGATCGATAGTCCCTCCTCCAGGAACTCATCTAGACCTATCCCTGTCTAAGCCTGGCCCATTCACACACTCCCACCTTGCTACTCTGGCTTTGGACCCTCTTAGCTATATATACCCTGCAGCTTCATTAACTCGTCGGCTGAGCATAGAACCAGTTGTTCTCATCACTCTCTGCCTCCCTAGTCCTGTCTTGTCCTGTCTTGTTTTGCAGTCTTCCTCGTGTACCGAACCGGCTTCCTCTACGACTATCCGCACCTCTGGCATCCCGAACTTGGCATACGGCAATACGACTCTCCGTACCTCTGGCACCACGAACCCGGCAAACGGTAAACGATTACGTCTCTCTCTCTAACCCCTGACTTGGCTAACAGCACCCTCTACCATCCGTACCTCTCCTGCCCCGACTCGGACTCCCAGACCACTCTACTCTCAAGACGTGCCCTCGTGGCTGGTGGTGGCGTTATATCCTATCCCACCTCAGCACCACGGTCCCGCCTCGTTTGTGGTGAGCTCGTCCTGACACCACTGCAGCAAGGGATTCTGGGAAATTACATGCAAATGAGCACACAGTGCCACCTTTTGTCTCAAGCTCGTATTACACAAGCAAATCCTCAAGCCAATGCATACTGTTTTAAACACAGCTTCTTTAACAGAGGCTGGGATGAGATGCAAAGCCAGTAAACCCACTCACAGACATGGTTTTGTATATATATTATATAGATATATCTAGAATATATAGATAGTTATATATATATATAAATATATACATTAATAGTGAGAGAAAGGCAGTTTTGAAAGAGATGTCGAGGATGAAGGTTGAGTAGGTGGGGGGGGGCGTGTTGGGAGAGGGGGGGGTTGTTGCGGTCTGGGGGGGGGGGGTTGGGTTGTGTGGGGGGGTGTTTTGTGTGGGGGGGAGTTGGGGGGGGTTTGAGTTGCGGGGGGTGTTTGGTGGTTGTGGGGCGGGGGTGTTGCTGTGGGGGGTGGAGGTTGTGTGGGGGGGATGTGGGGGGGGGTTTCGGTAAGGTTGGCGGGGGGGGTGGGGGGGGTGGGGGGGTTTTGTGTGCACACGGAGTGTTTGTGAGGTTGTGTTGCACGGTATATTTATGTATTTGGGGCGACGAAGGCTTTATTTTTCCGGTGAAGCGCGTGTGTCGCCATGAGGCTGAAGGGAGGAGGGAGGTTGTGGTTGGGTTCCAGAGGGATTTGTTTAGTCCTACGGGAAGTTGTTTTTATTGTCGGTGCAAGTTGTATTTTTTGGAGATGCCAGCGGGTTGTGGTTCACGGGAGTGGGCTATGTGGAGTGGTGTTTGGGATATTGGGGGGGGGGGGGTGTTTGAGGGCACCGGAGTGTTAGTTGGAGTGTGCAAACGGTATATTATTTATTTTGGGCCGACAGGAAGACTTTATTTTTGCGGTGAAGCAGTGTTGTGTCGATGTGAGGCTGAAGGTGAGTACGGGGGGGGGTTTGTGTGTGGGGGGGGGGTTTGTGGGTGGGGGTTGTTTGTGGGGAGGGTGTGTGGGGGTGTTTGTGGGGGGGGGGTGGTTGGGGGTGTTGTGGGGGGGGTGGGGGAAGTTTGTGTGCCACGGAGTGTTGCAAACGGATTTATGTATTTATTTTGGGCGACAGGAGGGCTTTATTTTTTGGTGTGAAGCGTGAAGCAGGTGTCGCATGAGGCTTGAAGGAGAGTTGTGTTGGTTCCGGAGGATTTTATTTTTATCCTACGGGGGGTGTTTGTTGATATTTTGATGCAGTTAGGTTGGGTGGGGGGGGGGGATTGTTGTGGGCGACGGGAGGGTTTTGTTGGTGGTTGCGTGGCACGGGAGTGTTTTGTGAGTGTTTGGCGTGCTACAGGAGGGCTTTGTTTGTCCGGGGAAGGAGTGTGTCTCATGAGGCTGAAGGTGAGTTGTGTTGTGTCCTGCGGTTTTCAGGTGCTTACACAATATATATAGAGAGTCTGTACCTGATTCCTTTTGGTGGTAGCAGCCGGTGAGGGTTTAGTGCGTTGAGAGGTGAGAGGGTTTAGTGCGTTGAGAGGTGAGAGCTGTCAGAGCAGTGAGAGTTAGGTGCGTTCCCAAAGCTCAGTGAGGGCTGGGAGAGTGAGGCAGTGGTGAGGTGTGCGGGGGCGGGCTAAGGGGGCCTTGAAACAGTGGTGTGAGTGTGTGAGGCCAATGAGAAGTGTGGGGGGCGGGCCAATGGGGTGGTGTGAGTGCCTCAGGCCAATGAGAAGTGTGGGGGGCGGGCCAAGGGGGTGGTGTGAGTGTGTGAGGCCAATGAGAGGTGTGCGGGGGCGGGTGGGCCAAGGGACCAATGAGATTGCCGCTAGGGACAGGGAACACAGCACAGACAGAGAAACTTACATACAATGCTTTCACAAATATATAGTAGATAGGATCAGCACATTATTATGGTGCTGCCTGAAATAGAATCTATCCTGTGGGTTTATTCCCCGTTATTTCTGTTTGAAAACAGTTAATGCTGTTTGTACATGTCCCGCAGTCGATAACTGGGACAGCCTGAGCGTATGATATGCTAAAAATGTAGTCAGCAAAAATGTGCTCTGTATGCTGTCTGTATGTCACCTGCTATATGTTACATTAGATCGTGATGTCTATAACCGGGAGGGAGAGTTCCCAGGCGGTACTTATCAAATGATGTTGTTTTTATTGATAACCCGTCATCTACTCGTGTTCCGGTTGAAGACACATAAAGGTAAGTAATAAATTGTCCGGATCACTGCTGGCTGGTAGTTGGGAAAGCCTAGTGTTACAGATGTCCAGAGATGGATAATGTGATACATATTTCTGCCTGCTTTCTTCTGGCAACGGAGAAAACCAGGAGAGGATTTTGGCAGTGGAAGGCCATATACTGTTGGCTATAACCCCATACAGATTCCCGCAAGTGACCCCGTATATAGCGGGGGTCTAAATTTGAGCAGAACACAGCACATAGACAGGTAAATAACTGTATATATGTGCACCTTGGTGGCCTGTCCTTGTCCTAGGTCACCTACATAAGCCTGGATCAGTACCAGTTAATAGTTATAACACTGCTTGGTGTAGGTAGGGGGGCAGAGTTCTATTTGGTTGAGGTTCCATGCATCGCTGCTGGCTATTAGTTAGAATTGCCTAGTGTTGCAGAGGTCCGGGCTGTGTGTTACATGACATTTATTTTTGCCTGCTCAAAGCCTGGAAAATGGACGGGGGGAAAAACTCCTGCACCGGCAGTGTCAGGCCGTATGTGGTACAGTGTTGGTTGGTGCAACGCACAGCAACAAAGGTGGTAGAAGGTCTGGCAAAAAATATTCTTTATTACAGGGACATAAAAAACGGAAGGCTGCAACCTTCTACGCGTTTCATGCAGTTAAAATGCACTTTATCAAGAAGTGAGTTAACATGGTATACATCACACTTTATAAAGGAACAGTCTGCCGATTTGGCGCCAAAATCACTAATTGGTAACCTCATATTGTTGGAAATAATGTCATCAAGCTGTGCAAGCGCCATGAAAAAACAGTAATTACTGATCACACTACGAGAAGTCTGCCTCCAAACTCACCTGCTCGGTGACACGCACCGCAGGGCAATGGAGGACCAAATCTTCGCGAGATGCGCCTCAAGCAAAGCCACGTTTGATCGCGCATGCGCAGATTATATTTGTCAAAAAAAAAGACTCAAAATCCCGCGAGATGGAGCACCAGTCCTAAATACCTGGGCATGCGCACATAAGACTCTGTGAAACGTGATGAATACATAATGATTGATAATTTGGTGTAACCACCCACAAAAACGGGGATAATTAGGGATTCGCCTATAAGGCCTATGAAGACACCCAATTAACTTACCCCACTGACAGTGTGAGGACACACCAACGATAAAACGCATAGCTAGGTCTGAATTGATGAGCCTGATGGCATGCAGACTGTACCATATATTTCAAAACATTCAATAATTGTAAAATCTAAAAACACAAAAATGAAAATCAAAATAAAATAAAAAAGTTTAATTTCTTAACTGATACCTATATTAAAAAACATATGACAGCCTTCCAGTAGTACAGGGATGACTACTAATATTTACATACAATACTTACAATCATGAAAAAAAGAAGAGCCATATACAGTGACAACACAGTTATCTATCCATAAACGAAAGTGTGGTTCTACTTGGAGAAATGTGTTTGAATTGCACTAGATATTAATTTGTAATAGCATTTAATAAAGCTTATTAGTGCAATAATCTGACTCAATCTAACCTTAAATTTGATAACTTGTTTTGATGTATATATTTTATACTTACAGTATTTGATCAGAGTAAGAATCTAAAATTATCATTGTTGTTCGTGGGGACAATAGTAAATTCAAGAGAGGTATAAACCATAGATTGTACTAAGATATCTGAAAAATATTAGACAAGGAAAAGAAAAGAAAGAGACTGTTTACATAAAAGTCTGTTCAATAATAATTCATAATTATCCCCGTTTTTGTGGGTGGTTACACCAAATTATCAATCATTATGTATTCACGATTTCACAGGGTCATGTATGCGCATGCGCGAGTATTTAGGACCTTGGTGGCTCCATCTCGCGGGATTTTGAGTCTGTTTTTTGACAAATATAATCTGCGCATGCGCGATCAAACGTGGCTTGCTTGAGGCGCATCTCGCGAGATTTGGTCCTCCATTGCCCTGCGGTGCGTGTCACCGAGCAGGTGAGTTTGGAGGCAGACTTCTCGTAGTGTGATCAGGTAATTAACTGTTTTTTCATGGCGCTTGCACAGCTTGATGACTTATTTCCAATCAATATGAGGTTACCAATTAGTGATTTTGGCGCCAAATCGGCAGACTGTTCCTATATATAGTGTGATGTATACCATGTTAACTCACTTCTTGATAAAGTGCATTTTAACTGCACGAAACGCGTAGAAGGTTGCAGCCTTCCGTTTTTTATGTCCCTGTAATAAAGAATATTTTTTGCCAGACCTGCTACCACCTTTCTTGCTGTGCGTTGCACCAACACTGTACTGGATTTCTCCCTATTGGCAACAGCACGCAGACTGAGAGGAACTCTGGTGACAATTATTCGTGAGTACATACCTGGGGCCAGCCCAATGAGGTTAGGGGGGTGTCTCTGTGCATCTACCCCTGCCTTCAGGGCAACTGGAGCCCTTTTTTAGGTTTGATACAATATTCATGTCCCAGAAGTGTACCTCTTACATTACAACCTGATGGGATTTCATGCTTGAGCACCACATCACCTTTACTCAGGCCGTATGTGGTTCGTTGTTAGCCCTGTGTGTAGCCACTTAGACAGCCCCATGTACCAATATATATGGACCTCCATTTCAAGCAGGAGAGCATATAGAGCGTACAGAGCAGTAAATATACACCCGCACCGGAGAAACAGGGTTCCCGTATGTCCCTAGAGCTGCCCATATCAGTACGGTTAATGGTTATAAAATTGCTTTAGTGCAGGTACGGGGCGAAGCCCTGATTGCTTTGTGTTGCATGGATCACTGCTATCTGTTAGAATTGGCTGGTGTTAGCAGAAGTCCAGGCAGTGTGTTTCTCCCTGCTTGAGTCGTGGTACATGGGTTGGAAATCTTGAACCGGCAGGGTCAGGCTGTATGTGGTTCGTTGTTAACCCCATGTGCAGCCACGTCAGAAGAGCCCCGTGTACTACGAGTATATGAACCTCTGTTTTAAGCAGGACAGAGTGTATAGAGCTTATAAAGTGGTAGACATACACTGCACAGAGAGCAGAGTAGCCCTATGTCTCTAGAGCTATCTGGATCAGATCAGGACCGGTCACTAGTTATAGCTAAAACTGCAAAGGTTAGGAGAGAGATATCTGGAGAGATTGCGGATTGTATACCGCCAGAGGTACAGATGCAGCCGGCTCTGAAAACCCCTTGGTTGGTAAAAGGTTGGATGGCCAACCAAGTGATGTAAGGAAAAAGGAGCAGTGAGCACGTGTTACAGCAACCAATCTGATTGTTATAACACATGATCAGTACTTATGTGTCAACTGCGTAGAGACCTGTGAGGACATCGAGGAAGATACGATTGTAAAGAAATACGAACGCAGAAGATTCTTCAAGCAAGAGAGGAATGAGGGCTTCTTTAAAGTTCAAGTGCCCCTTGCCGCCTGCAGGATGGCTTTGGATTACAAATAGGCTGCCATGCTTGGATTATTTTGTATTTTTGCTGTGGTGTGAAGTGTTTCTTCTTAGAACCTTGGTCCCTGACTCATTTTTTGTTCACTGGTTTTCATTTTCTTTCCTTTAATACCTTTATGATGTCACTAATAATTTCCACCTCTTTTCCTCTCCTGCATTCTTGCTTTCTCCCCAAGTGTCACGGGACTCATTCTCTTTCTCTGTCTAATTTCTGAAACATCTGTAATGTTACAGCTATCGGACTCTCCCTACCTGCAACCAGGCTATGTGCATTATAATGTCATATGCCAGATACATAGCCTACCAGATAACATACCACATAGCGTACCAGACACAACACCAACTGGTTTTTATATATGTTAGCCTAGCATAAAAGCCTGCCAAATGAAAATTAAAAACGTCAGTATCAACATGCATTACCTATTACTTTTTTTCTTCTCCGCACCTTCTCTCTCCCTCCGCCTCCCATCCTCTTCTCCCCCTTCTATCATCTCATTGCTCTCCCCCTTCCCTCTCTCCACATCTTTCCTTCATACCTTATGTCACCAATTCTTTCTGCCTCTCCGCCTACTTCTCCCTCTTCCTCCTCCCCCTCTCCCCTTTTTATCTCCTCCCTTCCCCCTCCCCACTACCCCCAACTCTTTTAATCATCCTCCTTCTCCCTCCCCCCATCTCTCCCTCCACCGCATTGCTTTCCTTTAATATTCTCTATCTGCCACCAGGCTGTGTGCATTACGATGTCATGTGCCAGATACATAGCCTACTTTATAGCCTACAGGATACAACAACCACCGGCTTTTATGTATATTAGATTAATCCCCCTTTGTGTTAATGAGGCGACCTCGGCTCTCCTTGAGCATGAGTAAGAGCAGGCCTGCACAACATACGGTCCGTTCTCTGTGCGGCCCGCGATGAGATTTAAAAAAAAAAAAAAAAAACTTAAAAAAAAAAAACCTTAAAAAAAATAAAAAATGGCGGCGATTCCCCGCGGTCCCGGGGGTGATGTGAGGTGCATTGAGGTGAGGTGCAGGGGGGTGAGGTGCAGGAGAGGTGAGGTTCAGGGGAGGTGAGGTGCAGGAAGGGTGATGTGAGGTGCAGGGGGTGAGGTCTGGGGGGGGGGGGGGATTGGAGGTTGATTGATTGGAGGTGATGGGGGGTGATTGGAGGTGAGGGCGGGGGTGAGTTGAGGTGCAGGGGGGGGGGTGATGGAGGTGGCTAGCGGGGGGGTGATTGGGAGGGGGATGGAGGCAGGGGGATTGAGGTGAGGGGTGATGGAGGTGCAGCGATTGGGGGTGGGGGAGGACTGAGTGGGGGTATGGGTCATTGGGGTGTTGTGGGGGGTGATTGGAGGTGCAGGGGTGGTGATGGAGGGTGCAGGGGGGGTGATGGAGGTGCAGGGGGTTGGTTAATGGAGGTGCAGGGGGGGTGATTGGAGGGCAGGGGAGGTGTGATTGGAAGGTGCAAGGCGGGGGGGGGGTGATTGGAGGTATGCAGGGGGGGGTGATTGGAGGTGATTGGAGGTGCAGGGGGGTGGTGATTGGAGGTGCGACAGGGGAGGGATTGGAGGGGCAGGGGGGGGTGATTGGATGGGTGAAGGGGGGTGATTGGAGGTGCAGTGGGTATTGGAGGGTGAAGGGGGGTCATTGGAGGTGAAGGGGGGTCATTGGAGGTGCCAGGGGGGGTCGATTTGGAGGTGAAGGGGGGCGTCCATGGAGGTGAAGGGTGGGGTTTGTGTGAGTGGGGTCATTGGAGGTGAAGGCGGGGGCATTGGAGGTTGCATAGGGGGGGTTCATTGGAGGTGCATGAGGGGGTCATTGGAGGTGCAGGGGGGGGTGGTGGGCGTGAAGGGGGCGTGGTTGGATGTGCAGCGGGGGTGATTGGAGGTGTGCAGGGGGGATGATTGGAGGTGCAGGGGGGTGATTGATGGAGGTTGCAAGGGGGGAGAGTTTGATGTGAGGTGCAGGGGGGGATGGGTGAGGTCGGGGGGGGAGGTGATGTGAGGCAGGGGGGGAGGGTGATGTGAGGTGCAGGGGGGGAGTGTGTGTGAGGGCAGGGGGGGGGGTGGTGTGGGGCAGGGGGGAGAGTGATGTGAGGTGCAGGGGGGGGAGAGTGATGTGAGGTGCAGGGGGGGGGAGAGTGCGAGTGTGGGTGCAGAGGAGGAGGTGAGAGTGGGAGAGTGCATCGTGAGGGGGATAGCTGGCGATTCGGTGAGTCTGGGGGGGAGTGAGTGTGAGGATTGCAGGGCGGGGAGAATGAGTGAGAATGCGGACGGAGGAGGGAGTAGAAGATGTGAGGTGCAGGGGGGGAGAATAGATGTGACGGTGCAGCAGGGGGAGCGGGGAGAAGGAATAGCGAGGTGATACGGGGGGCCGGTGGGATGGTGTGGTGTGCAAGGGGGTGGTTATGCCAAAATAGGGGGTGGTTTTTTCTTTGGTGGGGAGAGAGTACAGGAGTATTGTGTGGTGGGTGAGGAGGGAGAGAACGAGAGATGGGGGTATGAGAGATAGATGGGGAGTATCGCAAAGGTTGATAGTGAGGGGTTCTGCGGGAGATATGAGGATGATGATTGATGATGATGATGATGATGATGATGATGATTTTACCCGTGGGACCAATTTTTTTCCTTGGAGCATTGCGGCCCTTCTCGCTTTACGAGTGTTGGTGAAGGCCGGTAGTAAGAGGGTGCGTAATGGGGGTTGGGTTGCCCCAGTTGGGGGGATTGTTCAAGGGGAAGGGTTGTGGGACCTTAACTCCTTGCTTGTCTTAGTTTTTTAGTAAGGCATTGCCAAAGCAAGAGTCTTGAAAGAGCTAAAAGAAAATACAGCAGTCTAGCTCAGGAAGACTTCTTGTTCCAATCATGTTAAACTAAATCGACACAAGGAAAAAAATGAGCAACCGGGATTGTTGCTTTAACTGCACATAAAATAATGGTCAAAAACGGCGGGCACTGTGAGATGGGCTGATGCTGCTGCGGGTGCAGGACTAGAGCAAGATAGACAGAGGAGGTTTTTAGGTTTTGGAAAAGTACCACACTAACTTCGAAATAAGCTGAGCTTAAGAACATGATGGGCTTATTATGCTTTAGATAAATAATACTAAACAGATATGGAAATTTAGATGTGCTACAAAAATTATCAATAAATCAGATCCTTAATAGAGAACTGAACCTAATTGAAAGAACAGCAAACAATCAGGATCCATTGTTCTAATCAGTTAACTTCTCAGTTAAATTTGTTAGTAAGTCGGGGAAGAATTTATGAGATATGCAATGCGGATAATATTAGAAAGTAATTATCTAGAGGCGACATAAAAAACATTTTACAGGTCTGAGTTCACTGGTAATAGAATACTGTAAATGAGAAAGGAATATCTGCCAAAATGAGAATAAATGGACAAACGTGTTTAATAAAAATGGAGTGACTTATTATCAGATTTTATTTAAGTGAATTTTGTTTTGTTTTTTGTACTGTGACTAGTTATTGTTTAACAAATTATATCTATGATTATTATAATTTTGTATGTTTATTGTGATGTTTGGTTTGTTAGTGTATTCATATTGTGTTATATGTTCACTGTGATTAAAAATGTTGACAATAAATAAAGAATTAAAAAACAAAAAAAAAACATTTACAGTAGGTTGCATTAATGGCTGTGTGACATGCATTTCATTCCATCACTGCACCTAAAGCTCGCAGATACATTACGTAACCAGCAAAGCCGTTTTGCAAGACCCTACTACACTGGATAGTGTAGGCTCCCAGCTGACCGGCAATGTTAAATGGAACGGGCAGACGGCTTGCAAAGAACTTGTTTTACTTGCAAAAAAGAACGATACCTACAAAAGAAAACACAAAGGATAATGCATTTCACAAATGGGAAGCAGTTGAGCTTTTCTGATATTTATCATGAGGAATTGAGAATATAGAGAAGATACGGGCCTTATTCAGAAAGCCTCGAAAGGCCTTATCGAGCTTTATGACCAAAATGGCTACTCGTATTCAGTAAGCCTCGATAAGTGCTCGATAACGGGCTCTATCGACGCAAAATATATGATCAAAAGAAAATCGCCAATTGAGCGGCAATCAGCCGCTTATCGCCATTCTCTGCCGGAGGATCAAAACTGCTGCGATTCAGATCACCGCGAGTCGGCTGTCGCCGCCTATCGCAACCTAAAAGGCGATCTTCTCCCCAAATCCAATTCACTCCAAATTTTGGTAGATTAGATTGGGGGGAGAGAGGCCTCGATGAGCTGCGAGCGCTGTGTCGGGGACTTAGAAAAAATCAGGCCTTTTCTGCCTCGGATTGATGCGGGGGTATCCAGAGTGTAGCCATTAATAGCAGCTCCGGAGCCCCCGGCATGCATCCGATGCAGGAAAAATGCTTACAGCAACTTCATTACCGTAGCGGCTAACGCTAAGGCAATGAAGGGGTTATACACCGTGCCAGGTCTGTGGCTAGCGAGGGTGGGTGAAGGGGGGAAATTTGGCCTTAGTGGTGTTTTGGCTTGGGGGAGGGTTGCGGGGGGGCTTAAACCCTCATACCTTAGCGGTTAATACACTAAGGTAATAAAGGTGTTAACCCAACCGCTACACACCCGCAAGGTCAGACACCCACCTTAGGGCTAATACCCCCTTCACCCCATCCGTGAGGCCTAAGCACCCCACCCCGGACGGACATACCCACCCTGTACCCATGAGTAGTATAGTGGTACATCATACCCATATAATAAAATATGGGCATGATAAAGCCACTATAAAACTCAATGGGCACCCTAATTACAATACATTAACACACAAGACACAAATATAAACATAACAAACTCCAAAAAAACACACTTCACTAAACAAAACAGTAGCCAGCTAATCCAATCATACAAGCAATAACAATCAACAAATGAATTAATTAAACATTAACCAATCAACCAATTCATTCCTAAACAACTCAAAATGAATGACGAACACTAAACCAATCTAAACAATGAATACTCAACATTAATGAATTAATGTAAACAGAAAATAGAAAGAAAGAAATTCTAACAAATATCTGAAATAACCATAAAACGCATTATGTAACAATACAACATTAACTAAAAACGACACCAATCGCAAACATTTATTACCATTAAGCAAGAAAAAACAAACAATCACATCCACATGATAAACTGAAATGAAAAAAGCAACAGCAATACCAAGCCACAAATGCCCCCCAATATGTCGTAATAATGTATTTAATTGTACCAATGGTAAAGATAATATATTATCAGTCAATGTGCTCCCCCAAAAATCAAAAACACATCCAATCAATAAACCTGTAAAAAGAGACATTTACAAACATTCAATATAATACTTACCATTAGAAGCGGTGGCCCTCTGACTCCCGCGGGTAACAGAAAAGCTCACGTACCTGAAGCCCTCCAAACAGCTATCCGATGCCATCCGCCATGAAGATCCGGATCAAGTACCCCAATCTTCTTTTTCTTTCTTTAATTACCTTCTTCTATCTTCATCTGTCACCATTTTCTTGATCTTCTTTATCTTCTATCTTCATCTGTCAATCCAAAAGCCCCATGGTAATCAACCGATGTTGTCTCGTTCGTCTTCTGGGCTCAAAGAGGCGTCACGGCCTTAAATAGGGCTTGTGAACGTCACATTTATCCTCAAAAATGGTTAACAGCACACCTGATGGCTGTTTAAAAAACCATGTTCAGACTTTAATTTTTTTTTACATGACGTCAGTTAAAGGGAATGATGCCTACAATCAGAATGGCTGTGCTTCATTTGCTTAAGATGATGTCACGAAGCCGGCGTCAATGGTATTTCAGCCAATCAGATCGTGGGAACCAATCCACACTCTTGATGGCGAAACAAATATACTTGTGACACTGGGCCATCTTGGATTTAGTGACGTCATCTTAAAGGCAAATTAAGCACAGCCATTCTGATTGGCTGGCATCATTGCTTTAAGATGACGCGCACTAAATCCAAGATGGCGGTGTCACAAGGATTAGCCAATCAGAGTGTGGAATTGGTTCCCACGATCTGATTGGCTGAAATAAATGTGACGCGGCTCGTCGTGACGTATCTTAAAGGCAAATGAAGCACAGCCATTTTGATTGGCTGGCAATCATTCCCTTTAACTGACGTCATGTAAAAAAAATAAATTCGGACATGGTTTAACAGCCAATCAGGTGGCTGTTAACCATTTTGAGGCTAAATGTGACGTCACAAGCCATATTAGCCGTGAGCCTCATTTGAGCTAAGAAGGACGAGGACAACATCGGTTGGGATTACCAGGGGCTTTTTGGATTGACAGATGAAGATAGAAGATTAAAGAAGATCAGAAAATGGTTAAGATGAAGATAGAAGACGTGAGTAAAGAAAGAAAAAAAGAAGATTGGGGTACCTGATCCGGATCTTCATGGCGGAGGATGGCATCGGATGCTGTTGGAGGGCTTCAAGGTACGTGAGCTTCCTGTTACACGCCGGAGTCGGAGGCCACGCTTCTTCTAATGGTAAGTTAATATATGAATGTTTGTAATGTCTCTTTTTACAGGTTTATTGATTGGATGGTTTTTTGATTTTTGGGGAGGCACATTGACTGATAATATATTAATCTGTACCACTTTAGGGTACAGATTAATACATTTATTTGACAATATTTGGGGGGCATTGGGCTTGTATGCTGTTGCTTTTTTCATTTCAGTTTATTATGTGGATGTGATTTTGTTTGTTTTTTCATGCATGGTAATAAAAATGTTTGCGATTGTGTTCGTTTTAGTAATGTTGTATTATGTTAGCTAATGCGTTTTATGGTTATTTCAGATATTGTTAGAATTTCTTCTTTTCTATTTTACTGTTTCAATTAATTCATTAATGTTGTAGTAATTCATTGTTAGATTGGTTAGGTTACATTCATTTGAGTTGGTTTAGGAATGAATGGGTTGGTTGGTGTAATGGTTTAATTATTCATTATTGATGTGTTTATTGCTTGTTTGATTGGATTAGCTGGCTATGTTTTTATTTAATGAAGTGTGTTTTTTTGGAGGTTAGTTATGTTTTATTATTGTGTGTGCTTGTGTTATTAAGTATTGTAATTAGGGTGCCCATTGAGTGACTATAGAGGCTTATCATGCCCATATATTATTATATGGGTATGATGTACCACTATACTACTCAATGGTTACAGTGCGGGATTAGTCCGTCAGGGGTAGGAGCTTAGGCCTCGGGTTTGTACGGGTCAGGGTGGGTTAACCCCTTATGACTATAGCGGTTGTAACCTAAGGTGATTAAGGGGGGTTGGGCCATTAGAATGTTTTTATTATGACTGTATACTGTATATGCTTCTTGCTACGGAGGACAGAGAGAACCTGCGTTGTGGGAAGAAAACTGTATTTATTACTTTATTTTGTGTATGCAATGCAGTGTTAATATGGGCAAATAATCATTATCCCTATCTGGATAATAGTTATTTTGCCCATTACTGTACTGTATGGGTTTGGGCGGAGGGGGGGGGGCGTGTATTGATGTTTCTTAAAATATTTTTAATATACATTTCTTTCATAGTGTAGATGTGCAGGGGGTCTCCGGAGTGAAACACATGGTTTTAGTCTACTTCCCGAGTACAGGTACTTTATGGGTGCCGGTATCCCTCTGCATTGAAATGTCCCGAGTTACGTGACCGGGAATTTCCTTGCATAGGAGATACCGGCACCCCATAAAGGTGCCGTATCCGGGAAGCAGGGGGTCCCTGGACCTGAAACAACGGGTTCAGCTCCAGGACCCCTGCACATCTACATTATGTTATGAAAGAAAGTATATTTAAATAAATAATTTTGGGGAATTAGCTGTGAGAGGCGGCTCTCTCAGAGCCGCTCTCTTGCAGCGAAAATGAAGAGGCGGTTTAGGCCTTTCAGAGGCTAGATGCTCCCGCTGGCAGCAACTCACCCGTTTGTGAATTTTGCTATCACAGGTAATTGAGGCTTTCTGAATACCGTGATAGCAACACCCAAAAAAAAAAAGTAATTTTAAAGCCTGGCGATAATTTTTATTAACCCTCTCTGAATGAGGCCCTACGTGTCATGCACACTACCTATTCAGGCAATAAAACAGAGACTCTCCTCTCACAATAATTGAGGAATGAAACAACCACAAGGGGCAAGGATTTCAGTGCATGTGTATTCTGTTTTGCCCAATGGTCAAAGCGCACTATAAAAAGCTCGTTAGGTACTGTGCTCAACTACGGTGACGCATGATACTTTTAAATAAAATCAATGGCTGTGGTATATTTATGCTGCTATAAGAAGAGAAAGGGGGCAGGGGGACGTGTAATATGTGCATGTGGTGTGTGTGTATGTGCAGTGTATATTGTCTTGTATCATCACAACAAGAGCAGCAAAATATACAGATGCCTGCCGATAGTAACTACCTTAAATTATTGACAGTAGGAGAATATTCTAAAATATATATTTAAAACAAGGGGCTCTGTATTTGAAAAGGAGTTACACATACAAAAAGGGACTTTGCAAAATTGAAGGGATTTAAACCCAAATTGACATGCATAGGAAAGTCCCAAATGTATGATGGAGCAAACGCCTTGGCTGATGATAAGTTTACGGACATCATATTAAAGGGAACAGAGTAACACAAAATGTAATGCATGTGATGTGAAATAACTGCAAACGCACGTGCAAAAAAGGTGACAACGTGCCACTTTGTCCCTGAAGTAAGCCAAAGTACAAAAACATAGAGCACTGTATAAGGCTAGAGATACATATTACAGCTCTGCTGCCTTTCCTAATCAACATAAACATAACACAAACTACATGTAGTACAATACTACCTTGTTTCTTCTTCAGTTTACATGGATCTTCTGCATAAACTTGACACCAAAATAAAGAGTATGGCGGCCCAGCTGCAAAACAAAATGTAACGTGTTCCTATATATTTTTATAAAAGCAGGGGAGAGGGTCTGCTGAAAATGATGGGATTTTCAAAGGTGGATATCCTATTTATTGTGGGCATTAACAGGAGATTTGCGACAGCACGAAAGCTGTCAAATTTACAGTGAATGTCCATTAACTGAGATCAACGCTATCATACTTACCGAAGCTTCCCCAATTACGTAATTTTAGGGGACGCTTACCTAAAAAAGTATGATGTAAACAAATCACTGAATGGGCTCTAAGGTGTCTCCTGGTGCAAGGAGGTATTTTATAGCATAGTACACATATGTAAAATAGTCCTGTCATTTTTAAACTGCACATCTCTTATCTAAGGTGTACAAATAAATGTAAATTACAGGTCAATAAATGTGAGGCAAGTGTGTTGCAATTCCCCCTGAATGAGCTGCTGCTAAAGTTTTGAAATAAGGTAGCCTTTAAGAGAGCAGATTGGTATCCAGAGAAGGACTTACTGCTAATCAGGTTTTGTTCTGAAATCGTTTTCGCAGGATCCAGCCAATACTGTAAAAAAAAAAAAAATACAGAAATGCGTGTTAAAAAATGAGATTCAGAGACACCCAGGCACGAAGCAGACCGACATATAACCATGTATTTCCTAGGTGTTTAATCTTCATGAATGATTCTATATGTGAAAAAATGTTCAGTGTTAATACATTTCAACACACAAAAAAATAATGATTCTCATGTACAGTAAGTTCTTGCTTTTTGGTTCCTCTATTAAGGTCTCCACATGGCTCCTATTGAAATGCAATATCTTTCTGCTGTATGAAGCAATGCTGTCCATGCCCGGTGCTTTCCTTGTGTCTCACAAATAAGGAAGAGTGGAGGGCCCACGGATTTATAACTGCAAATCATTTATTGAAGCTCAATAAAGTGTCCAACGTTTGACTGTCACAGCAGCCTGTCAAGGAGTGACGCTGTTGTGACAGCCGAGTGATGGACACTTCATTTTTGGCTTCAATAAATGATTGCATTTATAAAATCCGTGGAGCCTCTACTCTTCTTCTTGTGTATCTGTTACTTGGATTGCAGCAGGTCTTCCTCGTCGAGTTAGCGAGCACGGTATCCAGTATCTGCAGATTTATTTGGATTAGTTGTGTGTGCAATACTCCCCACATTACACGCTTTAATGCTGATGTTCTCAACATCATTCTGCCAATAACTCCCGTACATCCTCTCTGCTCCCAACTACTCCTTCCACTATTCCCTTAACACCTCTTCACAAGTCTCACATCCAAGACTTGCTAGTAATTCCCTATCCCTATAAAGTGGCACATAAAGCAGGTGAGATTTTTTTTTGTTGCATCAGACTGAAGCAGGGGGTATCCGAGCTAATCCCGATTTGATTTAAAATTCGGGGACCCCTGCTCCTGGAGATACAGACCGTAGGGGGTGGGTGGCATAGTCGCTGCAGCTCAGCTAGCAGGGGTCACGTAAGGACACTTTTCAAGGTCCTACGCCCTCCAGGCAAATAGGAAGCCGTAATGTTATTTGGTGAGGGGGTACTTATTAGCATACGTGATAGGGCGGGGCTTAAATATGCCAGATACCGGCACCCCTTGGAGGTCTGAATCAGGAAGAAGGGGGTCCCAGAGCTGAAATGAATGTGCTTTAGCTCATGAGACCCCCTGCTTCATTCCTATGTTAAACCTTAATAAAAACCGCATGAATCCTTTTACTCAGGCCATACAGTGCCTAAACGGATACCCCAACTTCTTCTCCTGGTTGTATCATGACATCTGTCACCTGGAAACCAGACCAGCGCATCACCGCTGCCAGGATCATGAGCATGAGAAACAACAGAGGCTCACAATGCCAGCAGCGAGACTTGGTGCTCAAGCACTTTACTAAAGGAAATGGTAGCAAACACATGATACATTACATGTCCATTCATAATATGTTCATCAGGTGACACTAGCCTAAAACCCTCCTTTTTACTCATTCTGCACACCAATACAATTGACGATCACATAAGAGAAGAGCAGGTTAGCGTTGCTAAGAGGCACACATTATGATTGTCATAGCAAAATGTCTTACCGAAATGTGGGATATAAATCAGATAAATGCAGTTACAAGTAGAAAAAATAGTGCAGTTGCTCAAAAAAACAAACTTTTATTGCATTCATACAGATGTAGTAGAATCTACTGCTCTGTTGCCACAGACCGACAAGCTGAAATCGGGCAGTCTGTGGACACCAGAAGGCAGTAGGTTGGAGGCCTGGAGGATTAAATCAGTGTTAATCGTCTCGGGAAAGCAGTTAGGTAATAGCTGTGCAGAGGAGTCCAGGAGAACGTCTCTCTCTACTCTCTGTGTTCTCCTGAGCAGCTCTACAGAGATGCAATGTTTTATTTTTGCTATACTGTATAGCAAAACAGGGGGTCTTCGGAGGTGAACCCCATTACTTTCAACTCGGGGGCCCCCTACTTCCAGAGATAAGTACCTCCGAGGTGGAGCGGTGGTGCCAGTAGCGCTACTGATACCATATGGAGGTCTACATCTTTGGAAGTAGGGGGGCCCCCGAGGTTGAAATTAATGGGGTTCACCAACAGGAGAGACTTCCCTATTCATTACAGTACATAAAAGAAAATTAATAAAATACGTAAAACATTAAACATACATAACAAAAGACTCAGATGTTTGTTTCCCAGGCAAATATAAGTACCTGGAATTCACCTGTCACAATGGGTATTTATTTTTTTATTTTAATGATCTTATATAGTAACCAAATGGTTGGCATAGTTATACCAGGGGGGGTGCAAACTTTTCCCTTGTACGACACCCTGCCTGCTCTCCTCGGTGGCCTCGCGCCCCCCCTCAGGCCCGGGTCAAAGACGTACGGGGTCATGTGACATCACTTTGCACCTAGTAACGTGACCACGGCTTCATTTGACGGCGGGTGCCATGACGACGCATCGCTGGAAGGGAAGTAAGGGGTTATAGAGGCCCTGCGCTGTCCTCCGGGATTTCATTTAAATGCTTGGGGGGAGAGCACAGGGACCTCTATTAACTACCGCACCCTCCCCCCCCCTCAGTTTGCGCACCGCTGGTTTATACAATCTTCACCAACTCTCTATTGTGATAACACGGTTTTGTAAACTGTTTACCAGCAGAGGGATTTTTCATCAGTCTTTTTCTTTGATGTTGTGTTTGACTAAAGATGGCAGAATATTCCTTAGAGATTAAGAGGAGGAAAGAGCAAAAATGACAAATACATTGAGTTAGGTGTGCATCTGGTGCGCGGGACTGGCGGAACGGGAGCGTAAGAAGCTGAGGTGGCAGGAGGAGAGACTATTATCAGTTGGCAGCAAAACAGCAGGGCTTTTGATGGCAATAGGCAGGCGGTGGAGGCCGGCCGCACACAGGAGAGTATTCAGATCCATGTGAGCAGCAGGAGAAAAAGCCGCGCTGCGGTGCCGACCCGGAAGTCTTCAATAAAGCCATGATGACTTCTGGGTCGGACCGCAGGGTGCGCTCCTACCCGCGTTTCTCCTGCTGCTAACATGTATTGTAGTTGATGTCTTTATTGTATTGGCGCCAAAGGTTGTACTCAGTGCTCACAAAGATACGTTCAGGGAATATAATAATACAATAAGCGCAGCAAAAATCAGATAATAGGAAAGGAAACCGCCCAAAGAGTTACAATCTAAGAGGTTTTGATGGGAAGTTACCGAGACAGTAGTGAGGGAATAAGTGTTTTAGATGGCAGGGCTTGGTCACAAGGGTGGTAGGGCGCCTGTGGGTGGGGGACAATAGCCAGAGGCTATGGGGTGCTTGATTGTGGGGCAAGTTTTAAATTGTCAGGATTAATCAAAGGTTAACACCATTGCATGGGAGGATAGGAGAGATAGTACCAGCAGCAGCATGAAGGAGTAGAAAGAGGTGTGAATACAGGATTGTGGGGTGCTTTTTATTGAGGGATAAGGGAAGTTGTTGGAAAGAGGGTGTACAGGCAGTCCTCTTTTAAACGCTTCGTTTTACAACGAATGGATATCCAAGCTATGCAATTGCATAATATGTCATTTTACAACGCCAAAACGGCATCCAAACTCGCTTACAATGCTTTGCCAGTTTGTGTTTATGTATATAATATAATATATTTACATATAAATATATATTTTTATATATTATTGTAATTTATATATATAATACAGTATAGTATGCACTATATAATTTATGTGTGTCTGATATCTTATTGTATGCGTAAAAAATTTGTGTATTTTAGCATTTAAAAGCTTCAGGAGCGGAACTTCATTTAAAACAGTGTTTTCCTATGGGAAAACGGGTTTCGCTTTACACGTTTCGCTTTCCAAACGCCCTTTTGAGTAGACACGTTGTGGTCGGATACCGAGGGACTGCCTGTAAAAATAATGGTGACAGTGATCTGCCAGACATATGTGGGGGGAGGAGAGTTGAAGATTGGATAGGAGTGGGGAAGAGTTGGAGCGAGAATAGAAAAGTTTACAAAGGATGGAGGAGACATTAACAGAAAGCAATAGGGAGGGCAGTGTGGGATGCAGGAGAGAGACTAAACATGTATGGAGGATAGGAAGAGTACAAATTATCACAGCAAATTTCACATGGATCTGAATACTCTCGCTGCTGCTGCTGACTCCCACCCGACTTTCGCTATCAAACGCCTCCTGTCGCTGCTCCTGACAGACATGGTGATCGTCTTCTCCCACCGCCAGCTTCTTCTTTCACTCTAATCTGGGTAATGATGGAGGTGGGTTAATGCGATACAACATTTTTATTTTCTATTTTTCCGCATGGGGGGGGTTGGGTTGGCAGCCAAATGAGGGAAGACCCAGAGGGCTCTCAGCCCGAGGAAGAAATAGATTCCCCTGGCATGAGAACAAAATGTGAATTATCACATGTGATCGGTGTAAGAAGCACAGGCCTGCATCTAGGATGTGTTGAATCAAGAGCCCAACAAAAGTTTTGTTGTGCAAATTACCCTGTCTGATCAAGGGTATCGTGAACTCAGTTGCAGTGACTGTAATATATCAACCATCAGATGTGCTGCAGCGTTAGGCATCTTTAGTAGGATTGTAGCAATACTGTTTGGTTATGTGGTGTCCATGATCATTGGGTCCATGGTTTAGAATCCTGTGTGTTCCTGTTCAAGAGCATTTTATAGATATGAAAGCATATAAGTTTGTCACTGCTTGACAGTTGTGTTGTGTCTAATTACCAAGGTAAAAGAGACAAGTTTCATATAGTGCTCTAATGACCCAGGTTGTAAATGCATCAGTCCACATTGCTATTGCTTGAAGAGGGAATGATCAACGGGTGTGGAGTGTTGGGAAATATATAGGTGAGTCCTTAGGTACCAGGTGAAGGGGGGGGGGGGTGCATTGGAGGGGGGCATGCAGGGGGGCGTGTGATTGGAGGTGCAGGGGGGTGGTTATGGAGGCCGGGATGGAGTGCGGGGGGGTAATTGGAGGTGGAAGGCGGGGCTGGAGGTGAGGACGGGGTGGGGAGGCGGGGGTTGGAGGGTGCAGGGGGAGGGTGGTTGGGGTTGAGGAGGGTTGAGGGGGTGTCATTGGGAGGTGCAGGGGGGGTGATATTGGAGGGGCAGGGGGGTGAGTGTGATGGAGGTGATGAAGGGGGGAGAGTGATGTGAGGTGCAGGGGGGGGGAGGTTGGTGAAGGAGGGGGGATGAGGTGGGTGCATGGGGGGGGTATGTGGGGGGCGGGGGGGAGGGTGATCGGGGGTGGGGGATGTGAGATGGTGATGGGGGGCAGGAGGGGAAGGTGATGTGAGGTGCAGGGGGGGGGTGAGAGGATGTGAGGTGGCAGGGGGGAGGAGTAGATGTGAGGTGCAGGGGGGGAGAGTGGATGATGTGAGGTGCAGGGGGGGAGATGATTGTGAGGTGCAGGGGGGGGAAAGAGTGGGGGTGAGGTGGGGGGGGGGGGGGGGGAGAGTGATGTGGGGTGCAGGGGGGGAGAAGTGAGGGGTGGGAATGATGTGAGGTGCAGGGGGGGAGAATGATGTGAGGTGCAGGGGGGAGAATGATGTGAGGTGCAGGGGGGGAGAATGATGTGAGGTGCAGGGGGGGAGAAGGATGTGAGGTGCAGGGGGGGTGGGATGTGTGTGGTGTGCAGGGGGGTATTGTGTGTTTGTGGAGAGGGAGTATTGTGTGTGGGTGAGGGGGAGAGATGGGGGTATGAGAGATAGATGGGGAGTATCGCAAAGGTTGATAGTGAGGGGTTCTGCGGGAGATATGAGGATGATGATGATGATGATGATGATGATGATGATGATTTTACCCGTGCGGACCAATTTTTTTTTCCTTGGAGCATTGCGGCCCTTCTCGCTTTACGAGTTGTGCAGGCCTGAGTAAGAGGGTGCGTAATGGGGGTTGGTGCCCCAGTTTGGGGGGATGTTCCAGGGGAAGGGTTGTGGGACTTAACTCCTTGCTTGTCTTAGTTTTTTAGTAAGGCATTGCCAAGCAAGAGTCTTGAAAGAGCTAAAAGAAAATACAGCAGTCTAGCTCAGGAAGACTTCTTGTTCCAATCATGTTAAAACTAAATCGACACAAGAAAAAAATGAGCAACCGGGATTGTTGCTTTAACTGCACATAAAATATGTCAAAACGAGGCACTGTGAGATGGGCTGATGCTGCGGGTGCAGGACTAGAGCAAGATAGACAGAGGAGTTGTTTTAGGTTTTGGAAAGTACCACACTACTTCGAAATAAGCTGAGCTAAGAACATGATTGGTGCTTATTATGCTTTATGATAAATAATACTAAACAGATATGGACTAAATTTAGATGTGCTACAAATTCATTTCAATAAATCAGATCCTTAATAGAAGAACTGAACCTAATTTGAAGAACAGCAACAATCAGATCCATTGTTCTAATCAGCTTTAACTTCTCAGTTAAATGTAGTAATGTCGGGAAGAATTTATGAGATAATAGCAATTGCGGATAATATTAGAAAGTAATTATCTAGAGGCGACATAAAAAACATTTACAGGTCTGAGTTCACTGGTAATAGAATACTGTAAGATGAGAAAGGAATTATCTGCCAAAATGAGAATAATATGGACAAACGGGTTTACTAAAAATGGAGTTGACTTATTATCAGATTTTATTTTAAGTGAATTTTTGTTTTGTTTTTGTACTGTGACTAGTTATTGTTTAACAAATTATATCTATGATTATTATAATTTGTATGTTGTATTGTGATGTTTGGTTTTGTAGTGTATCATATTGTGTTATATGTTCACTGTTATAAAAATGTTGACAATAAATAAAGAATTTAAAAAAAACAAAAAAAAACATTTACAGTAGGTTTGCATTAATGGCTGTGACATGCATTTCATTCCATCACTGCACTAAAGCTCTCAGATACATTACGTAACCAGCAATGCCGTTTTGCAGACCTACTTACACTGGATAGTGTAGGCTCCCAGCTGACCGGCAATGTTAAATGGACAGGGCAGACGGCCTTGCAAGACATCTTGTTTTACTTGCAAAAAGAACTGATACCTACAAAAGAAACACAAAGGATAAATGCATTTCACAAATGGGAAGCAGTTGAGCTTCTTCTGATATTTATCATGAGGAATTGAGAATATTAGAGAAGACTACGGGCCTTATTCAGAAAGCCTCGATAAGGCCCTTATCGAGCTCTTATCGACCAAAATGGCTACTCGTATTCAGTAAGCCTCGATAAGTGCTCGATAACGGCCTCTATCGACGCAAAATATTATGATCAAAAGAAAATCGCCAATTGAGCGGCAATCAGCCGCTTATCGACCATTTTCGGGAGGATCATAAACTCGTGCGATTCAGATACCCGCGAGTCGGCTGTCGCCGCCTATCGCAACCCTAAAAGGCGATCTTCTCCCCAAATCCAATTCACCTCCAAATTTTGGTAGATTGGTGGGGAGAGGCCTCGATGAGCTGCGATGTGTCGGGACTTAGAAAAAATCAGGCCCTTTTCCTGCCTCGGATTGATGCCGGGGGTCTCCAGAGCTGATAGCCATTAATAGCAGCTCCGGAGCCCCCCGGCATGCATCCGATGCAGGAAAAATGCATTTACAGCAACTTCATTACCGTAGCGGCTAACCGCTAAGGCAATGAAGGGGTTATACACCCGTGCCAGGCTTACTGTGGCTAGCGAGGGTGGGTGAAGGGGGAATTTGGCCCTTAGTGGCTGTTTTGGCCTTGCGGGAGGGGTTGCGGGGGGGCTTAAACCCCTTCATTACCTTAGCGGTTAATACCACTAAGGTAATAAAGGTGTTAACCCAACCGCTACCCACCCGCAAGGTCTAGACACCCATCCTTAGGGCTAATACCCCCTTCACCCATCCGTGAGGCCTAAGCACCCACCCCGGACTGACTATACCCACCCTGTACCCATTGAGTAGTATAGTGGTACATCATACCCATATAATAATAATATGGGCATGATAAGCCACTATAAAACTCAATGGGCACCCTAATTACAATACATTAACACACAAGACACACAATAATAAAACATAACTAAACTCCAAAAAAACACACTTCACTAAATAAAAACAGTAGCCAGCTAATCCAATCAATACAAGCAATAACAACATCAACAATGAATTAATTAAACCATTAACCAATCAACCCAATTCATTCCTAAACCAACTCAAAATGAATAGTAACACTAACCAATCTAAACAATGAATTACTACAACATTAATGAATTAATGTAAACAGTAAAATAGAAAGAAAGAAATTCTAACAATATCTGAAATAACCATAAAACGCATTATGTAACATAATACAACATTAACTAAAAACGAACACCAATCGCAAACATTTTATTACCATTAAGCAAGAAAAAACAAACAATCACATCCACATGATAAACTGAAATGAAAAAAAGCAACAGCAATACCAAGCCACAAATGCCCCCCAAATATTGTCGTAATAATGTATTAATCTGTACCCTAAAGTGGTAAAGATTAATATATTATCAGTCAATGTGCCTCCCCCAAAAAATCAAAAAACACATCCAATCAATAAACCTGTAAAAAGAGACATTTACAAACATTCAATATAATACTTACCATTAGAAGCGGTGGCCCTCTGACTCCCGGGGTAACAGAAAGCTCACGTACCTTGAAGCCCTCCAACAGCATCCGATGCCATCCGCCATGAAGATCCGGATCAAGTACCCCAATCTTCCTTTTTCTTTCTTTAATTACCTTCTTCTATCTTCATCTGTCACCATTTCTTGATCTTCTTTATCTTCTATCTTCATCTGTCAATCCAAAAAGCCCCATGGTAAATCCCAACCGATGTTGTCTCGTCGTCTTCTTGGGCTCAAAGATGCGGTCACGGCCTTAAATAGGCTTGTGACGTCACATTTATCCTCAAAATGGTTAACAGCACACTGATGGCTGTTTAAAACCATGTTCAGACTTTAATTTTTTTTTACATGACGTCACGTTAAAGGGAATGATGCCATCCAATCAGAATGGCTGTGCTTCATTTGCTTTAAGATTGATGTCACGAAGCCGGCGTCACTGGTATTTCAGCCAATCAGATCGTGGGAACCAATTCCACACTCTGATGGCTGAAAATACCTGTTGGACATGGCCATCTTGGATTTAGTGACGTCATCTTAAAGGCAAATTAAGCACAGCCATTCTGATTGGCTGGCATCATTGCTTTAAGATGACGTCACTAAATCAAGATGGCCGGTGTCACAAGGATTTCAGCCAATCAGAGTGTGGAATTGGTTCCCACGATCTGATTGGCTGAAATACCATGTGACGCCGGCTTCGTGACGTCATCTTAAAGGCAAATGAAGCACAGCCATTCTGATTGGCTGGCATCATTCCCTTTAACTGACGTCATGTAAAAAAAAAATTAAATTCGGACATGGTTTTAACAGCCAATCAGGTGGCTGTTAACCATTTTGAGGCTAAATGTGACGTCACAAGCCATATTTAAGGCCGTGACGCCTCATTTGAGCCTAAGAAGACGACGAGACAACATCGGTTGGGATTTACCATGGGGCTTTTTGGATTGACAGATGAAGATAGAAGATAAAGAAGATCAAGAAATGGTTACAGATGAAGATAGAAGACGGTGAGTAAAGAAAGAAAAAAGAAGATTGGGGTACCTGATCCGGATCTTCATGGCGGATGGCATCGGATGCTGTTGGAGGGCTTCAAGGTACGTGAGCTTCCTGTTACCCCGGGAGTCGGAGGGCCACTGCTTCTAATGGTAAGTAATATATTGAATGTTTGTAAATGTCTCTTTTTACAGGTTTATTGATTGGATGTGTTTTTTGATTTTTTGGGGAGGCACATTGACTGATAATATATTAATCTGTACCACTTTAGGGTACAGATTAATACATTATTATGACAATATTTGGGGGGCATTTGTGGCTTGGTATTGCTGTTGCTTTTTTTCATTTCAGTTTATTATGTGGATGTGATTGTTTGTTTTTTCATGCTTAATGGTAATAAAATGTTTGCGATTGGTGTTCGTTTTTAGTTAATGTTGTATTATGTTAGCTAATGCGTTTTATGGTTATTTCAGATATTGTTAGAATTTCTTTCTTTCTATTTTACTGTTCACATTAATTCATTAATGTTGTAGTAATTCATTGTTTAGATTGGTTAGTGTTACTATTCATTTTGAGTTGGTTTAGGAATGAATTGGGTTGGTTGGTTAATGGTTTAATTAATTCATTATTGATGTTGTTATTGCTTGTTTTGATTGGATTAGCTGGCTACTGTTTTTATTTAATGAAGTGTGTTTTTTTGGAGTTTAGTTATGTTTTATTATTGTGTGTCTTGTGTATTAATGTATTGTAATTAGGGTGCCCATTGAGTGCTATAGAGGCTTATCATGCCCATATTATTATTATATGGGTATGATGTACCACTATACTACTCAATGGGTACAGTGCGGGTATAGTCAGTCAGGGGTAGGAGCTTAGGCCTCCCGGGTTTGTATCGGGTCAGGGTGGGTTAACCCCTTTATGACTATAGCGGTTAGTAACCACTAAGGTGATTAAGGGGGTTGGGGCCATTAGAATGTTTTTATTATGTACTGTATACTGTATATGCTTTCTTGCTACGGAGGACAGAGAGACCTGCTGTTGTGGGAAGTAAAACTGTATTTATTTACTTTATTTTTGTATGCTAATGCAGTGTTTAATAATGGGCAAATAATCTATTATCCATATCTGGATAATAGTTATTTTGCCCATTACTGTACTGTATGGGTTTGGGCGGAGGGGGGGGGCGTGTATTGATGTTTCTTAAAATATTTATTAATATACATTTCTTTCATAGTGTAGATGTGCAGGGGGTCTCCGGAGCTGAACCACATTGGTTTTATGTCTACTTCCCGAGATACAGGTACCTTTATGGGGTGCCGGTATCCCTCTGCATTGAAATGTCCCGCGTCACGTGACCGGGACATTTCCTTGCATAGGAGATACCGGCACCCCATAAAGGTGCCTGTATCTCGGGAAGCAGGGGGTCCCTGGACCTGAAACCAACGCGGTTCAGCTCCAGAGACCCCCTGCACATCTACATTATGAAAGAAATGTATATTTAAATAAATAATTTTCGGGCGACATTTCAGCTGTGAGAGGCGGCTCTCTCAGAGCCGCTCTCTCTGCAGCAGAAATGAAGCGTCGGTTTAGGCCTTTTCAGAGGCTAGATGCTCCCGCTGGCAGCAACTCACCCGTTTTGTGAATTTTGCTATCACAGGTAATTGAGGCTTTCTGAATACCGTGATAGCAACACCCAAAAAAACGTAATTTTAAATGCCCTGGCGATAATTTTTATTAACCCTCTCTGAATGAGGCCCTACGTGTCATGCACACTACCTATTCAGGCAATAAAACAGAGATCTCCTTCTAACAATAATTGAGGAATGAAACAACCACAAGAGGGCAAGGATTATCCAGTGCATGTGTATTCTGTTTTGCCCAATGGTCAAAGCACTATAAAAAGCAGTAGTACTGTGCTCCACTACGGTACAGCATGATCCTTTTAAATAACATCAATGGCTGTGGTATATTTATGCTATAAGAAGAGAAAGGGGGCAGGGGGACGTGTAATATGTGCATGTGTGTGTGTGTATGTGCACGTGTCTATATTGTCTTGTATCATCACAAGAGCAGCAAAATATACAGATGCCTGCCGATAGTAACTACCTTAAATTATTGACAGTAGGAGAATCTTCTAAAATATATATTTAAAACAAGGAGGCTCTGTATTTGAAAAGGAGTTACACATAAAAATGGACTTTGCAAAATTGAGAGGGATTTAAACCCAAATTGACATGCATAGGAAGTCCCAAATGTATGATGGAGCAAACGCCTTGGCTGATGATATGTTTACGGACATCATTTATTAAAGGGAACAGAGTAACACAAATGTAATGCATGTGATGTGAAATAACTGCAACGCACGTGCATAAAAAGGTGACAACGTGCCACTTTGTCCCTGAAGTAAGCCAAGTACAAAAATCAGAGCACTGTATAAGGCTAGAGATACATATTACAGCTCTGCTGGCCTTTCCTAATCAACATAACATAACACAACTACTGTAGTACAATACTTTACCTTGTTATTTCTTCCTTCAGTTTACATGGATCTTCTGCATAAAACTTGACACCAAAATAAAGAGTGTATGGCGGCCCAGCTGCAAAACAAAATGTACGTGTTCCTATATTATTTTTATAAAACGCAGGGGACGAGGGGTGCTGAAAATGATGGGATTTTCAAAGGTGGATAATCCTATTACTTGTGGCATTAACAAGGAGATTTGCGACAGCACGAAAGCTGTCAAATTTACAGTGAATGTCCATTAACATGAGATCAACGCTATCATACTTACACGAAGCTTCCCCAATTACTGTAATTTAAGGGGACGCTTACCTAAAAAAGTATGATGTAAACAAATCACTTGAATGGGCTCTAAGGTGTCTCCTGGTGCAAGGAGGTATTTTATAGCATAGTACCACCATATGTAAAAATAGTCCTGTCATTTTATAACTGCACATCTCTTCATCTAAGTTGTACAAATACATGTAAATAAAGGTCAAGTAAATGTGATGCAAGCTGTGTTGCATTTCCCCCCCTGAATGAGCTGCTGCTAAAGTTTTGAAATAAGGCTGCTTTAAGAGAGCAGATTGCTATCCAGAGAAGGACTTACTGCTAATCAGGTCTTTATGTTCTGAAATCGTTTTCGCAGGATCCAGCCAATACTGTAAAAAAAAAAATACAGAAATGCGTGTTAACAAAATGAGATTCAGAGACACCCAGGCACGAAGCAGACCGCATTATAACCATGTATTTCCCTAGGTGTTTAATCTTTCATGAATGTATTCTATATGTGAAAAAATGTCATGTTTAATACATTTCACACACAAAAAAATAATGATCTCTCATGTACAGTAAGTTCTTGCTTTTTTGGTTCCTCTATTAAGGTCTCCACACTGGCTCCCTATTGAAATGCAATATCTTTCTGCTGTATGAAGCACTGCTGTCCATGCCACGGTGCTTTCCTGTGTCTCACAAATAAGGAAGAGTGGAGGCCCCACGGATTTTATAACTGCAAATCATTTATTGAAGCTCAATAAAGTGTCCAACGTTTCGACTGTCACAGCAGCCTTTGTCAAGGAGTGACGCTGTTGTGACAGCCGCAGTGATGGACACTTCATTTGGCTTCAATAAATGATTGCATTTATAAAATCCGTGGAGCCTCTACTCTTCCTTTCTTGTGTATCCTGTACTTGGATTGCAGCAGGTCTTCCCTCGTCGAGTTAGCGAGCACCGGTATCAGTATCTCAGATTTATTTTGGATTATTGGTGTGCAATACTTCCCCACATTACATCGCTTTCCTGCTGCATGTCTCACACATCCTTCTGCAATAACTCCCGTACACTCCTCTCTGCTCCCAACTACTCCTTCCCTATTCCCTTATACACCTCTTCACAGTCTCACATCCAAGACTTTGCTAGTAATTCCCTATCCCTATAAAGTGGCAATCCAAGCAGGTGATTATTTTTTTATTGTTTGCATCAGATTGAAGCAGGGGGTATCCGGAGCTAATCCCGATTGATTTAAACTTCGGGGACCCCCTGCTCCTGGAGATACAGACCCGTAGGGGGTGGCAATAGTCGCTGCAGCTCAGCTAGCAGGGGTCACGTAATGGACACTTTTCAAGGCTCCTACGCCCTCCAGGCAAATAGGAAGCCGTAATGTTATTTGGTGAGGGTACTTATTAGCATACGTGATCGGGGGCTTTAAACTATGCCAAGATACCGGCACCCCTTTGGAGGTCTGAATCTCAGGAAGAAGGGGGTCCCCAGAGCTGAAATGAATGTGCTTTAGCTCATGAGACCCCCTGCTTCATTCCTATGTTAAACATTAATATAAAACCGCATGAATTGCTCCTTTTAATCAGGCCTATACAGTGTCCTACACGTATACCCCAACTTCCTTCTCCTGTGTTGTATCATGACATCTGTCACCTGGAACCAAGACCAGCGCATCACCGCTGCAAGGATCATGATGAGAAACAACAGAGGCTCCACAATGCCAGCAGCTGAGACTTGGTGCTTCAAGCACTTTACTAAAGAGAAATGGTAGCAAACTACATGAATTCATACATTCCATCATAATATGTTCATCAGGTGACACTAGTCCTAAACCCTCCTTTTTACCTATTCTGCACACCAAGTACAATGACGATCACATAAGAGAAGAGCAGGTTAGCTTGCTAAGAGGCACACATTATGATTGTCATAGCAAAATGTCTACTCCGAAAGTGGGATATAAATCAGATTAAATGCAGTTACAAGTAGAAAATAGTGCAGTTGCTCAAAACAAACTTTTATTTGCATTCATACAGATGTAGTAAGACTTACTGCCTCTGTTGCCACAGACCGACAAGCTGAAATCTGTGGCAGTCTGTGGCACCCAGAAGCAGTAGGTTTGGAGGCCTTGGAGGATTAAATCAGTGTTAATCGTCTCGGGAAAGACAGTCTGTAATAGCTGTGCAGAGGAGTCCCAGAGAGAAGCTGTCTCTCTCTCTCTCTGTGTCTCCCTGAGCAGCTCTTACAGAGATGCAATGTTTTATTATTTTGCTATACTGTATAGAAAACAGGGGGTCTTCGGAGGTGAACCCCATTACTTTCAACTCCGGGGGCCCCCTACTTCCAGAGATATAGACCTCCGTAGGGGGTGCCAGTAGCGCTACTGGCATACCATATGGAGGTCTACATCTTTGGAAGTAGGGGGGCCCCCCGAGTTGAAATTAATGGGGTTCACCAACAGAGAGACTCCCTACTTCATTACAGTACATAAAAAGAAAATTAATAAAATACAGTAAAACATTAAACATACATAAACAAAGACTCAGATGTTTGTTTCCCAGGCATAATTATCAGTACCTGACTTCACCTGTCACAATGGGTATTTATTTTTTTATTTTTAATGTCTCTATAGTAACCAAATGGTTTGGATAGTTTATACCAGGGGTGCCAAACTTTTCCCTGTACGCACCCCTGCCTGCTCTCCTCGGTGCCTCGCGCCCCCCCTGCTCAGGCCCGGCGTCAAATGACGTACGGGGTCATGTGACATCACTTTGCCATAGTAACGTGACCCACGGCTTCATTTGACGGCGGGTTGCCATGACGACGCATCGCTGGAAGGGAAGGTAAGTGTGTTATAGAGGCCCTGCGCTGTCCTCCGGCATTTCATTTAAATGCTTGGGGGGAGAGCACAGGACCTCTATAACTACCGCACCCTCCCCCCCCCTCAGTTTGCGCACCGCTGGTTTATACAATCTTCACCTAATCTCTTTTGTGATAACACGGTTTGTAAACTGTTGTACATGCAGAGGGATTTTTCATCCAGTCTTTTTCTTTGATGTTGTGTTTGACTAAAGATGGCAGAATAATTCCTTTAGAGATTAAGAGGAAAGAGCAAAAATGACCAAATAACATTGGAGTTAGGTGTGCATCTGGGCGGGACTGGCGGAACGGGAGCGTAAGAAGCTGAGGTGGCAGGAGAAGACTATTATCATGTTGGCAGCAACAGCAGGAGGCTTTTGATGGCAATAGGCAGGCGGTGGAGGCGGCGGCACAACAGGAGAGTATTCAGATCCATGTGAGCAGCAGGAGAAAAGCCGGCTGCGGTCCGACCCGGAAGTCTTCAATAAAGCCACTGATGACTTCTGGGTCGGACCGCAGGGGTGCGCTCCTACCCCGCTTTTCTCCTGCTGCTCACATGTATTGTATGTATTGTATGTCTTTATTTATATTGCGCCAAAGGTGTACTCAGTGCTTCACAAAGAATACAGTTCAGGGAATTATAATAATACAATAAGCGCAGCAAAATCAGATAATAGGAAAGGAAATCCCTGCCCCAAAGAGCTTACAATCTAAGAGGTTTGATGGGGAAGTTACAGAGACAGTAGGTGAGGGAATAAGTGCTGTAGATGGCAGTGCTTGGTCACAATGGGTGGTAGGAGCGCCTGTGGGTGTGGGACAATAGCCAGAGGCTATTGGGATGCTTGATTTGTGGGGCAAGTTTTAAAATTGGTCAGGATTAAATCAAAAGGTTAACACCATTTGCATGGGAGGACTAGGAGAGATATTCCCAGCAGCAGCATGAAGGAGTAGAAAGAGGGTGTGAATACAGGATTTGTGGGGTGCTTTTTATTGAGGGATAAGGAAGTTGTTGGGAAAGAGGTGTACAGGCAGTCCTCGTTTTACAACGCTTCGTTTTACAACGAATGGATTATCCAACGCTATGCAATGCATACCTATGTTCATTTTTACAACGCCAAAACGGCTTATCCAACTCTCTTACAATGCTTTGCAAAGTTGTTTATGTATATATAATATATATATTATACTATATAATATATTATATTTTTATATATTATGTAATATTATATATATAATACAGTATATGCACTATATAATTTATGTGTGTGCTGCATATCTTATTGTCTGCGTAAAATATTTTGTGTATTTTAGCATTAAAAATGCCTTCAGGAGCGGAACCTTTCATTTAAACAGTGTTCCTATGGGAAAACGTGTTTCGCTTTACAACGTTTCGCTATCCAACGCCATTTTGAGTAACACGTTGTGTCGGATAACCGAGGACTGCCTGTATAAATAATGGTGCAGTGTATCTGCACAGACATAGGTGGAGGGGAGGAGAGTTGAAGAAATGTGGATAGGAGTGGGGAAGTTGGAGAGAATAGAAAAGTTTACAAAGGAGTGAGGAGACATTAAACAGAAAAAGCAATAGGGAGGGCAGTGTGGGATGCAGGAGGAGAGACTAAACCATGTATTGGAGGATAGGAAGAGTACAAATTATCACAGCAAATTTTCACATGGATCTGAATACTCTCCTGCTGCTGCTGACTCCGCCACCCGACTTTCGCTATCAAACGCCTCCTGCTGCTGCTCCTGACAGACATGGTGATCGTCTTCTCCCACCGCCAGCTTCTTCTTTCACTCTAATCCTGGTAAATTGATGGAGGTGGGTAATCGATACCAACATTTTTATTTTCTATTTTTCCGCATGGGGGTGGCAGCCCATGAGGGAAGACCCAGAGGGCTCTCAGCCCAGAGGAAAGAAATAGATTCCCCTGCACTGGAACAAAATGTTATATTATCACATTGACTGTAAGAAGCACAGGCCTGCATCTAGGATTTGTTGAATCAAGAGCTCCAACGAAAGTGTTCTTGTGCAAATACCCTGTCTGATCAACAGGGTATGTGAACTCAGTTGCAGTGACTGTAATATATCAAATCAGATGTGCAGCGTTAGGAATCTTTAGTAGGATTGTAGCAATACTGTTTGGTTATGTGGTGTCCATGATCATTAGGGTCACATGAGTTTAGAAATCCTGTGTGTATCCTTGTTCAAAGTTATAGATATAGAAATATAAAGTTTGTCATGTCTTGACAGTTGTGTTGTGTCTAATTACAAGGTAAAAGAACAAAGTTCAATAATAGTGCTCTAATGACCCTAGGTTGTAAACATGTCATCAGTCACAATTGCTTGATTGAAGAGGAATGATCAAACGGGTGTGGTAATATATAGGTGAGTACTTAGGTATATAGGTGGGCGTACAATATTGACATATATATAATGTCCTGTTTTATATTAACACTTGTTTTTACTATATCTCGCTTCTTTTAGTTTAATTACTTGTCTAGCGAGGTATCTGTGCTGTGTTCCCATCTGTATACTATTCCTTTCTCCCCTCCCCTCCCGTTCTATAACAGGAGATGACGTAATATCACCATGACAACATGAGTGGCTTGTAAACAAATACTGAACCGCATACATTGCGTTACGTCATTTCCGGTGCTCGGGTGAGGTCGCGTCACTTCCGGTTTCCGGTTAGGACGGCTGAGTGTACAGTAATTTCCGGTATTGAGTATTCTCAATAAGAGGAGGAACACAGCACACCTATCTTCACTCTCTGACGAAGCGCCGCACAGGTGTGAAACGCGTAAGAGAAGGAGATTTTTTGTCCCTATTCCTGTCTGCACCATGATGTACTAATAAAGAATTTTTTAACCACACTGCTGGAATCCTGTGGAGTCCTATTGTTCCTCTGTGCTCTGCACTGCCGCACCTTGTGGATACCTGATATTGTGTCTAATTACTCCTGCCTCCCACTCTGTGTACCATCCAAGAGTTAAACCCCAATTTATAGGACTCAGGTCCCCACTTCAGTAACAGGTTCTATAGTCTGAGGTAAAATAAAGAGGGGTTACATATATATGTATATATATATAATATATAAAACAATTATACAAGTCTGTTCTTCCGGAAAATTCTTACAAAGCAACTGAAATAGCATATATAAACATGAATAAATATGTCACACTAATCTGTTTCTTTTGCAATAATATGCCTGAAGAAGGTGCAATATTAACACTCTTTTATCAAAGTGTAGTGAATCTAGGCCATTGTGTGTAACATCTACAACTAACCTGTGAGATAAGGCTTTGCTTGTCTTATCATCATTAGTCACATACTAAAACCGTCACTGTTTGCATCACAAATTATATGCCCTTCTACAAGCAGAGAGGCTAATAGAACAAAGCCGAGCTCTCCACAGGGAGTTACATTACAAACAGAGGTAGTAACTCAGGATGAAGTCTCATTCATCAGCCCCTTATCAAATTGTGCTTCAACCTTTTAATAAAGAATGATGATGATTGGAAGAGATCAGATCAGATGCACAAACATTAGGCTACATGAGCAAGTCCCATATAAATAAAGACAATAATGTTTTTTTTTATTTGGCTTTTCTGGACAGCAATTGAGGACATCACTAAAGCCCAGATCCACATAGCTCCATTATTGACTTTATAAAGCTAACATTTAAGTGTTAACAGGTATCTTCAAAGCGCACTAATGCAGTGTTAAGTGTGGTTTTCAGCCGTAATGGGCCCTTGCGTTGGTATAAAGGACGTTAGTGCTAATGATATGTAAAAGAGGTATTCCCTCTATAAACAGAGCTCTGTTATAGTTAATCTCGTAAAAAAACAAACAAAAGAGCACAAAAACAGACATCGACCTTAAAAGCATGGACGTGAGAAAAATAACTCACATTAAAATTACAATAGCATTGAATTATCACTTGGGATTAATACTCTCAGAAGTTTGTCCCCCCGAATCACGTCTCCCTGAGCATCCAAACCTCTTGGAGCAAGTTGAAAAAATGGAGCCAATCTTCCAAGATTCAGATTAACCTCTGACCGAGCAGGCAGTGCCTGGATCCACTTCAGGGATGTCTGCTCACTCTGTGTCGTCAAGTAGGCTGGCGTCCTTGTTGGTAGTAGTCTCTTGGAAGTTACGCATTGGTCGGAGGTTCATCAGAAGTCTGGAAGATTGGCTCCAATTTTTCAACTTGCTCAGGGAAACTGTGATTCGGGTGACAAACTTCTGAGTGTGAGAGATTAATTACTATTATCAATGTTATTGTAATTGTAATGCGAGTTATTTTTCTCACCTTCATGCTTTTTAAGTGTTCTATTTTCTTTATTTATAAAAAGTATGTCCTGGGCACAGATTTATAATGACAAATACATGGTTACAAATACATAGTTACAATGGGTGAAATTGGTTATACAGTATATTATATACAAGACATTGTATGCCCAGTTAAAGATAATATATATTATATAACAGTTACAGACCAGATTAAAATGTGACACAGCTTTAGTTTTGAAAGAACTTAAACTGGTGGCGGAAGTGATAGTCTTCGGTAGACTGTTCCAGTTTTGGGGTGCACGGTAAGAGAAGGAGCAGCAGGCGGATACTTTATTGAACCTTGGGACCATGAACAGTCTTTTAGAGTCAGATCTTAGATGATAAGTGCTGCATGTGGTGGGGGTGAGGTGCTTGTTCAGATAGGCGTGTAGCTTGCCCAGAAAGTATTTCAAGGCAAGACAGGAGAGATTAACTTTACGCCTAGACTCAAGTGAAACCAATCTAGTTCTTTGAGGATTTCGCAGTGATGTGTGTTGCAATTGCATTGGAGGACAATTCGGCATATTGAGTTGTAGAGGGTATCAAGTTTGCCGAGGTGAGTTTGGGGTGCTGTGCCATATACTATGTCCCCATAGTCAATAATTAACATTAGCATCAGCTGTGCGATACGCTTTCTGACCAGAAGACTTAGGGAGGATTTGTTCCTATTTAGTACACCTAGTTTGGCATAGGTTTTGGATGTCAGGGTACCAATGTGCAACCCAAATGTTAAATGGGAGTCAAACCATATGTCCAAATATTTCAAACTAGTAACAGGGGCTAGGATAGTATTAGAGCTGGTTCTGATCTGTAGCTCCTCCATTGGAAGCTTTAGAATTTTAGCCTTGGTCCCAAATACCATTAACACTTGTCAGTGTTTAGAAACAGTTTGTTTTGAGAAATCCAATTTTCAAGTCTCAAAAAGTCAGATTGAAGTATGTGTCTAAGGTCGGAGAGGCTACGGCTGTGTGCATATAAGATTGTGTCATCCGCATACATGTGTATTGAGGCTTCCTTATAAGCTGTAGGAAGATCATTGATGAACACTGAGAAGAGTAGGGGCCCCAGAACAGAGCCTTGCGGGACACCACAGGTGATATCCAAGGGGTTAGAGTTAGTGCAAAAGAAAGACACATGTTGGGATCTTCCAGATACAGTAGGTAGGAATGAAACCAGTTTAAAGCATGCTTCCCTATTCCAGAGCGCTGTAAAGGTTGATTGTTGTTTCCGAGGTATACACAGATAAGAGGACTGCTGATCCAGTGAATTGGACCACTAAACAGGAATCAATCTCGATTTGGGACAATTTTTTGTTGATCTATATATTATCCACTCAGACACTCAGAGACTGGATCCTAGCCACTAGTTGTGGTTTTAACTATATCCCTGTCCAAATAGTTATCTCTATAGGTGGTTAATAGCAGACATGTTATGTAATTTATTAGGTTAAGTTTGTTCATTTGTTTCAACCTATGTATTATGTAGGTGTGAGGATTCGCCATGATGCGCGCGGTAGGCTCCGTCCCCGCTCTGTTGTTAAACAACACCAGCATGGCAGTGACGTGCGTTCCAGGCTCCGCCCCCGCTCTGATGTCTCAAGGAACCGGCATGGGAGTATCACACACTCCAAGTCCCGCCCTCTGAACCCTGTGACACGTGCGGGCTGCAAGCAACCTCCTACCTGATCAGCTGCATTATTGGACACACCTGTGTGTACCAGCAGCCTATGACGATTCACTTCCTGGTTCCACCCCTGCTTGCTATTGGAGTCTCCTTCCTTTTATACCCTGCACTTCCAGCTTACCTTTGCTGAGCATAGTCAGTGTGAAGCCGTGCCTTGCTGCATTCTGTTACTGATACCTTGTTTTGCCTTGTCTGCCTGATTAACCCTTTGTTGCCTGAACCCTGCTAGTTTCTTGGAATCAGCTTCTCTCCGCTCCTGACCTTGGCAAAGGACCCCGACGATCCGCTCTTCTACAATCCTGACCTTGGCAAAGTACCCCGACGATCTGCTCTTCTACAATCCTGAACTTGGCAAAGTACCCAACGATCCGCTATTCTCCAATCCTGACCTGGCAAGTATATACGACTACTCTACACTCTCTAACCCTGATCCTGCTTGCACGACCAATCTACATCCTAGGCGCGCCCGCGTGGCTGTGGGTTGGCGTTTCTCAATTCCCTACCTCAGCACCGCAGTCGCGCTTCGTTTATGGTGAGCTACACGTTAGGTAATTCTCCGTAGCGGTCCATCAGTATTAATTATTATTATTTTCCCCTCCCATTTCAAAAGACATACAGGGATTTATTCCATCTAGCGTACCAATTTTGTTTTTATGTTTATGATCTGTTATAATAGTAATAATATAATAATAGCATGTTCTTGTATAGCGCTGCTAGTTTTATATAGCGCTTTACAGAGACATTTTGCAGGCACAGGTCCACGTGGACCCTACAATCTATGTTTTTGGTTCCTGGGGCACAGGTAGATAAAGTGACTGGCCCAAGATCACAAGGAGCCGACACCGGGAATTGAACCAGGTTTGAAAGGCCTGCTGAGTACGTCATGGCTTGTCCATACAGTATACTACTCAAAGAAATAACTCCTATATGTTCAGGTGTACTTACAATGCATTGCAAAGCAATATACTGCAGACCCCTCACTGCTGAATTGGAGGGTTTCAAAAAGTACATACTATAAAAATGCAATGGCAGACTTCCCACTGAGAAGAGTAGGATGAAGACTAACCCTCCTATAACAGCTGTGTATGCAGTTTTTGTAAACACTATGCGTATTATGTTGTCAAACTGTCATCATGTATTATTACTGTTCAATCTTCCTTTCAATCTTCGTCTTTCTACAGCATATTAGCACTCTAACAGATGTCATTCTAGACACTCTGTCCTCAATTCACCTGAGGAACTGAAGTTTAGGCCAGGGTTCTTCTAGTAAGAGTAGTTAATCACTAAACTCTGATAGTATATATTTAATAATAATAATACCTTTATTTATATAGCGTTTTTCTCCCAATGGGACTCAAAGCACTTCACAGTTACAAAAAGGGAAAAAGAAGAAAACATTTAAGATTATAAACGAGACCAAACACAAGGAAAGACACAATACAGGATGGGATGATACTATAGCTATTAAATGCCGGACCGCTTGTGGTTCATTAATTTAATGCCTGGGTAAACGGGTATGTCTTGAGCCTGTTTTTATAGATTTCCAGTGAGGGAACCTCTCAAACTGTGTGAGGCAGACAGTTCCAGGGAGTGGGAGCCGCGGCTAAAAGCTCAGGCCCCAAAGGCAGTCAAGGAGATTCTGGGAACTGTTAGAGGAGTCCTTCATCTGCAGATCGAAGTGAGTGAATGGTGTGTAGGGAACTAGAAGCTCTTTCAGATAGGTGGGACTTTGGTCATGTAGTGCTTTGAATGTCAACAAGCCAATCTTGAAATAAATTCCCGATTTTCTGGCAGCCAGTGCAGAGAACAGAGAACAGGTGCCATGTGGCAGGAACAGATCTGGTTAGTTAATAACATGACTACAGCATTCTGCACCAGCTGCAAGTGACGCAGCTCGTTTTCCAGAAGACCAAAGTAGAGTGACACAAAGTCATGGACAAGTATAGTAAAATAATCTGAAGGGATCAAATGCTTAATCCAGGATATGTTCTTTAGGTGTAATAGGGGAGCCCCTGCTGCAGCCGCAAATGAATAGTGATGTGAACGGTGCTTTGGGTGTATACACAGTAGTAGATATGGAAGAGAAAGAACCCAATTTAGCACTCAGGTTCACACTCTGAAGATAAATGAGTGATTTAAAAACATAATCTTTATTAATAACAACATATGTAAAAAATGGTTGATAGAACGACGTAGCGAAGGTAGGTTGATCCTGAATAAAACTAGCCGTGTTGGCTCCGGATCAGACTAATAAGTGTGCCAGATAATTTTAATAAACCACTGGTAACATAGTGACACAGAATTCCTGATGTGGACCTGTGTGGTGGGTGAATACTCCAGGTGTGCCCGGATATGTACTGAGACTACAGATCACACGGGTAATGTCTATATCCTAGTATATAGTGGTAAGTGTGACTTGTAGCAACTGACAGACATAAAGAGCAAATACACTATGCATATCAGTAGTCGTAGTGTGCAATCAGCTATGCTCCCCTGTGGAAGTCTGTATACCCCAACCAGTTCAAATGACCTGAGGTAACCCACTGAGTGCTATGCTCCAGGGTGTTTGACCTATAATAACCTGTGTGGTTGTAATCAGAGGTAAGTACCTGACTGTAGTCGTGGGGGGGGGGGTCAGTAAGGTCCCAATGAGGGAGACACTGATATTGGGAGGCAGACTGATACCAGAAACATAAATCAGAGGGCTGGGTTATAGCAAAAACTGAATGATAAGCCTCACTGATGCTGTGCAGAATACCAAACACAGCAAGGCAGCTACAATGTTGCTGCAAGCAAGGTTCCTCAGTACATAGATGTATCGGAGCACTGTCCCTGTTCACCCTGTATCATTACTGGTGAACTGGTGATACTTACCATTCGCCTTGAGAAAGCCTCTCACGAAACGCGCGCGTTGGCTCCTTCCTCACACGTGCACGCGCAGATCAGTTACTGCCTCCGCATGATTTACACAAACCGCGAGTTGATGCGGCAGTCTGTTCGTGCAGAACTATACAGGATATAAGTGCCCCGATGGTCACTCTTAGCCTCGTTCAGGAGTGTACTGTATACAGGGACAGTGCTCCGATACATCTATATACTGAGGAACCTTGCTTGCAGCAACATTGTAGCTGCCTTGCTGTGTTTGGTATTGTGCACATCATCAGTGAGGCTTATCATTCAGTTTTTGCTATAACCCAGCCCTCTGACTTATGTTTCTGGTATCAGTCTGCCTCCCAATATCAGTGTCTCCCTCATTGGGACCTTACTGACCCCCCCCCACGACCTACAGTCAGGATACTTACCTCCGATTACAACCACACAGGTTATTATAGGTCAACATACCCCTGGAGCATAGCACTCAGTGGTTTTACCTCAGTTATTCTGACCCTGGTTGGGTATACAACTTTCCACAGGGGAGCATAGCTGATTGCACATTACCACTACTGATATGCATAGTGTATTTGCTCTTTATGTCTGTCAGTTGCTACAAGTCACACTTACCACTATATACTAGGATATAGACATTACCCGTGTGATCTGTAGTCTCAGTACATATCTGGGCACACCTGGAGTATTCACCCACCACACAGGTCCACATCAGGAATTCTGTGTCACTATGTTACCAGTGGTTTATTAAAATTATCTGGCACACTTATTAGTCTGATCCGGAGCCAACACGGCTATTTTTATTCAGGATCAACCTACCTTCAGTACGTCGTTCTATCAACCATTTTTTACATATGTTGTTATTAATAAAGATTATGTTTTTAAATCACTCATTTATCTTCAGAGTGTGAACCTGAGTGCTAAATTGGGTTCTTTCTCTTCCATATCTACTACTATGTTCTTTAGGTGTAAGAATGAAGATTGCATGAACGGCCACTATTGCAGTGTTCTGCATAACTCCACTGAGCTCTGTATAATTGCAGTGTACTAGCTGAAAACTGCAAGGATCTGGGTTGGAGGAAGCTGGGCCTGGTAGTTTTAAAAATAATATTTGTCTACCTGAGTGAGTATGAAGAGCTTTTTTTAAATTAACTTCTTGAAAGGACAGTCCCACATAGCAATATATACCTTAACTGCAGTGTAACGTTCTCAGCACTATAACATATCCTCCACAATTTTAATAGCTGTGCTGTGATTGAGGATAAGTGCATTAGTTTTGTAATTTTAGGCCTGGAATGTTTAACTGCAAATAGCTCAGCAATTGATCACATAGAATATACATGCAAAAAACAAACTAAGAGGAGCGCTCTAAAGACAGAGCACATTTGTTGAGCACACCATGGGCCATAAAACTTGAATTTTATTTACATATCGGTTAAAAACTCAAACGGAATAAACTCAAATGAAAATGTGGTGATTAACAGATTGAAATAATCCCTAACTAATTGTGAAAATTACAGGAGCGTGGAAGGGGAGACACGGGTGTAAATAATACCCAATGAAGAGTGTAATACCTCTGATAAGGAGGATACTAGAAGGGTGATAAACTGAAATCTGAAATCTCTGCTTGGCTGAAAGTGGACACTCATTGTTTAACTAGAGGCAATATAGTATAGCCTGATAGTATGTGCCCAGACTAAGGCTACGCTTATAGTGCTGGCGACAGTGACAGTGACGTGACAAAACAAATGCATTGCCGCCGAAACGTGCGCTTATAGTAAGCGCGACGCGATGGCGCGCCGAAGCGACAAATGGGTTGCGATCGCTGGAAGTCATCTCTATTTGATTTTCCAGCGACCGTCGCCTGATCGTCGCGTAGCCTAAGGCTGGGGCCATGGTACCGCAGACCGTGCGCAGAGGGAACAGACTGCCTTAAGGCAGTGTCCGCGTCCATGCGGCATGAGGACGCGTGCGCACGGAAGCGGGCGCGCATTACGCAAGAAATCAGTTCAAACTGATTTCTTGGTGCGACACGCAGGTGACGTGAGCGGTTCGCCCAATAATGGCGAACCAGCTCCGTGACACCCCTAGTAACGCCCCCCACTGCCTGTCCACCATGGCCAAGGAAAGCACCCACTTAACTTACATCCTCCGCCCCAGCCTAAGAGTGTCTGAGCAGCCAGTAAAATACAGTATATAGATACACAAGTAAGCAATATCTGCTCTTCAAATAGCTTGGAATCCTCAGCCTCTGGTGCATATTGGGCAGTGTACTAATGTGCTAAACAATTTGAGTAGTCACTTTCAACTAGGCAGATATTTCAGTTTATCACCATTCTAGCCTCCTCCCTCCCTATCAGAGTTATTACTGTTGGATAATGGGATTATTCTGGAAGCCAGCGGTCATGTGTAAAATGATTTAGCCCAGATAGTGTCAACTCGGCCCTTTTTTCCAAGCACAACGAGTTCTGTTTCTTTTCTTTACTTTATTTGGGGAAAGTAGCATAAAGTACAGTCACTTGTTGTCAGGGTTCTGCTCGCCACAAACCAGGGTCGGACCGCGAGGCTGAGGTGGGGTTGTAAAAGCACCGACCTGAGACCGCGCAGGCTTATCCGGATTGAGCAGTTCGTAGTCATATGTCGCAGGATCAGGATTGGAGAAGACAGCGTCGTCGTTGTACAAGCCAGGGTCAGGACAGGAGACATCAGGATAAACATTGTTCAGGCAAGAGTTCGGCAACAGGTAGTCAGGAGAGCCCCGCTTCAGCTTAGGAGCGCGGGGTTGGCCTCTGCGCGAGCGACGACCATGGCCCATGGTACTGGTCACAGGAGATGGTAGGCAGACCAGAGTAGCACACCGCTTTGCTGCACGGGTGCACCAGTGCTACAGCACAAGAGTCCTGAGCGGGCTAGGGAATCCTCTGTCTCAGCGCAGGAACCAGGACACGGCCTCTCTAGATTAGGGAAAGAGTAGGCCCCAGGAACCAGGAAGCTATAGAAAGACAGGGAAACCACCGCTGCAGTGCAGGAATCCAAGAAGCTGAAGGACGCAGGGACGAAACCTCTGCTTCAGTGCAGGAATCCAGGAGGCTGAAGGACGCAGGGACGAAACCTCTGCTTCAGCACAGGAGAACAGGAGCAGACCGCTGCGTGAATATAGCAGCCGGTCACAGGAAACAAGGAACTGAAGTAAACAAGAAGAGTACTCAGCTACAACACAGGAGACTGGAGCAGACCGCTGCATGAATATAGCAGCCGGCCTTAGGAAACCTGGAGCTGCAGACAACAAGGAGAATACTCCGCTTCAGCATGAGAGACAGGAACAAGCGGGGGCTTGTGGCAGAACAGTTAGTGACATCCAGTAAGGACTATGCTCGGCAGGGAGCATTATGGGAAGACAGTACTTAAAGGCCAGCGGGCCAATCCCCGGAGGGGGGTGTGAAGGTACTGCTCCAATGAATGAATGCAAGTCTAGGTTGCAGTGATAGGCTGCACAGCTGCAGTAGATACCAGAGGGAGTGTGTATAGCTTTGGTGAGTGAATCCAGGCTGCAGCAAACATCAGGAGAGGTGCTCCAGGACTGCACAGGTCTGCAAGGTAAGGCAACCAGTAAACTGCGGAGCGGATTCCTTACAGTTGTGAAGAGATGTTATGTATGAATAGTGTCTCTCTGTGGGTGCTTGGTAGTTAAAGGCAGGTGAGAAGATAATCCTACCATACAGGAGTATACAGCAGTGCTCACTCATCCAGAGGTAATGGTGGAAAAGGAAGTGAGGGGCAAGGGTCACACTAAAGGTTCAGTGAGACTGCACTAACTGTCAGCAAAAGACAGGGGGGAAAATGGGAAAGCCCAAAACTAGGAGGACTGGAGAGGTTGCCAGAGCAACCAGGGGTATGACAGACTGGAAGGAAAAAGAGATACATAATGTATCCATTCCATCTGCACTGAGAGAGATCTGCAAGGAAAGTGACATCCTAGTGCAGCTAGCAGGGGGAACTGCCAAAGGAAGGGGGGCTGAAACAGAAAAGGCAGACAGGGGTATTTCTGTTCCATGACACTCCCCGTCTGGTATCTGGAGATACCACTATTTAAGGTGTATGTGGAACATATGTGCAATATAACATGACATAGCAACTTCATGCCCACAAAACGATGGGATACCGGCCAGTACCACCAGCTTGACGTCCTTTGCCTTCTCGGTAAGGTAGGTGGATGCACAGCTCCAGGTTTGCTGGTTGCACCACAATGTCTTTGTGTAAAAGTCTCTGGCACTGTCTCCTTTTAGCCTTGTGAGAGAACAGTCTTTTTGTCTCTGTAGTTTTACCCACAGAGTGCATCCCCTTGTAGGCATGCCAGTCGTGGTAGCCTGTGGTTCTATCACCTGGTGTTTGGCAGAAGGAGATGGCTTTTGGCTCCCTGCGGAAGCGGAGCAACACTCCTGGAAGACTGGTTGTCGACTCTAGTCCAGTAAAGAGGACGTCGTTCAGGGAGACTCCCTGGAGCTGAGCGCTGGGGCTGAACACTATCCGGATCTGATCGGGTTCCTGAAGGTGGTAGGCCCCAGATGATTGGGAATACCGGCATTCTTCACCTTCCTTCATTAGAGGTGCTGGCTTTGCGTGGCCGGTAAGGAATATCTTCTGGATTAAGGCCATAAAGTTGTTTTTGGTCTCTGGTTCCCTTTGTAGGTCGCAGAGGTGCGAAGTGAACCTAGAGATGGCATGTTCTCCATTGTTTGGGAAGCGCCTTCTTGGTGAATGGAATGGTAGCGGGTTCGCCCAACTGCCAGATCTGTTTCTGACGAGCTCCTTGACCGTTGACATCAGGAATTCTCCATCTCCTATCAATGGTGTTTGCTTGTCGTCGTTCCTTGTTGTCTGGAACGCTGTGCACCGTAGGTCATTGGTGCATTCCTCTTGCACGAGAACATCTCCCCGTAGTTTGGTGAAACGCTTTTGTGTCTCTTTGTTAACTGCCATCGGGAGGTTATTTTCTCCCTGGACGTAACGAAGAACAGTCTCTTTTGCCCTAGTAAATCCCTTTATGAAATGTCTCTGTGGCTGTCTCTTTTTAGACGTGTGAGAGGACAGTCTTTTTGACACTGGGACTTCACCTGTAGGGCGCAATCTTTTGCGGCTGTGCCAGCCGTGGCAGCTGGGTGCTTTGTCACTTGATACTCTGTGGAGAGGGACAACTGAACATCTTAGTCGTGCCATTGCTCGCGAGAGGACCGTTTGATTGTTTATTGCCTTTTGGACGATCCCTTTGTTGGTCACCTTTGGGAGGTTTCTTCCTTCCCTCGGTGGAATCGACTCATCATCCTTAGCTGTCTGGACTGCTGAGCATCCTAGGCCATTGTCACATCCCCCCGATGTGAGGAGGGTTTTGTTGATCTCAGGGGTATGACCTTGTCTTTTCTCTTCACTTGGCCCTTCGGTCACTTGGAGATAGCCAAGACATGGTTCAGAGAGAGATGTGTGTCCACATTCTGTTACCACCGTTCTGCGGGCGTCAACGTAGTCTTGCCCGTGCTCTTTGTTGGTGCACGCGTTGCCCACTATCACCCATCCTAAGTCAAGTCTTTGTGCGTATGGCGCGTTGTGGGGTCCGTTATGCTGTTTACGGACTTTATGTACCCTCATGATGTCCCTACCGAGCAGCAGCAAGATCTTGGCGCCTTGTTCTACCGGCCGGATGTGGTTTGCTATTCCTTTGAGGTGGGGGTAATGGAGTGCCACGTCTGGTGTGGGAATCTCGTCCCTGTTTGTGGCCATGTGGTTGCACTCGATGAGTGTGGGAAGGGGCACGTTCACTTTGCCGTCTATTGAGCATATGGTGTAGCCATTCACTCTTCTCCCTGTGGTCTCCATTCGCCCTGCGCACGTTCTGAGAGTGTAAGGAGAAACACCGTCTTGTATGTTAAACATATCGAAGAACTCTGACCTGACCAGCGATCGGTTGCTCTGGTCGTCGAGGATTGCGTACATCCGAATAGCCTTCTCAGGTTGTCCCTGGGGGTGTACTGCGACGAGGCATATTTTGGAGCAGGATATTTTGTCACCTTCTTTTCCGCAAACCTCAGTGCGCTGAGATGTGACGGATGTTGACTCTCCTTCTCCTTCCTCCCCGCCATGCTCCGCTACGGAGGATGGGTTCTCGAGTTGGTGGAGTGTCAGCGCCTCTGGGTGTAACGATGTCACGTGCTTGTCGCTTTCGCACACTGTGCATTTGATCTCTTCTTTACAGTCCCTGGCTAGGTGAGTCGTGGAACCGCAGCACCTGAAGCAAACTCTGAATTCTCCAAGTAGCCTCTTGCGTTCCTCTAGGGACTTCATCCTGAACCCAAAGCACTTGTTGAGTGGGTGTGGCTTCTTGTGTATGGGACATTCCCTGTTTGGGTCCCTTGATTCCTTGCTTCCGGTTGCCGACTGATCGGGAGTAGTTTGGGTCGTGGGAGGCAGGTCCGTCCTGCAGACCGAGATGGGTGTTTGGGTGTTACCATATCTCGTCACTGGTCTCTCGTTCCTCAGGCTGCTTGTACTGTATGTGGTTTGCGCACCTAAGAAGAAGCTGGGGTCGTTCCTCGTCCTTGCTGCTTCGCGAATGAAGCTCAAGAAAACTGAGAATGGGGGGTAGACGACTTGCTTCTCCCTTTTGTATTTGGAACCTTGTGAAATCCGCTGATCTTGCTGACCTTGATGAATGTTTGGATGTGCTTGAGCGCTGTGACGCTGTCTCCAGTAGGAGCCCTTTTCTCTCACTTTGGGCGTCCGTGATGGCGGTCTGCACGATGCCATCACGTTTGGGCCTTGCGCCTGCCTGCGCCTGTTGCAGATGCGCAGCGGTCTCTGTGTCTGAGTGATCGCTTTCCTGCGTGATGTCTGGTGAGGCTCTGAGTTCTGCCATGCTGTAGGTGTGTGTAGGCCTTAAGCCAGTGCGTGTGGCGTGCGGTCTTTTACCTTGTCAGCGATGGGCGTCTGTCTCGGATGATGCCGCGCGGTGTCCTGCAGCGTGCAGCGTAGGGGTAGCTGTACTCACAGCTGTCCGGTGGCTCTGACCAGTGTCCTGGCGGGTGTCCGGTGGCGTGGCCCTTGATGGCGCTGGCCGTGGGGACGTGCGCAGGGGTAGGTGAGATGGTTGATCCTCACTATGGGGGTGTGCAGGGGGTGCACTCAGACAGAGAAAAGGCGATTAGGTTTTGTGTAAGGAGCACTGTTTGTCTGCAAAGCTGCTGCCTCGTGTGCAAGGTTGCTGTGCAGTGTAAGCTGCTGCTTGTCTGTTAAGGCTGCAGTCTGTGTGCAGTTTGAGCTACTTGGTGCTTCTTTGTGTGCAGAGACTGCTCTGTTTTATCATGGAGTCTGGAGTAGCAGCTGCTGTAAGTGTCTGTAAGGCACACGGTATCTTCTCACTATTCTGGAAGCCAGGGGTCATGTGTAAGATGATTTAGCCCAGATAGTGTCAACTCGGCCCTTTTTTCCAAGCACAACAAGTTCTGTTTCTTTTCTTTACTTTATTTGGGGAAAGTAGCATAAAATACAGTCACTTGTGAAGAGATGTTATGTATCAATAGTGTCTCTCTGTGGGTGCTTGGTAGTTAAAGGCAGGTGAGAAGATAATCCTACCATACAGGAGTATGCAGCAGTGCTCACTCATCCAGAGGTAATGGTGGAAAAGGAAGTGAGG
>WSYH01018051.1:0-11368 GCA_036426205.1 Ascaphus truei
AGAGTACGACTGGACTTTCCCACGCTGTAGTCTTTAGTAACCTAATTAAGCTGCTTATTTACAGAGGGCGACACAACCTGCAAGCCCTTCTATTGCCACCTCCACCGAGCTGCTTCAATTTTGTCGTTTAGAGATTGACCATTGTATAATTGTGGCTTCAATTGTGCCAGCCTTATAAATAGATACCAGGCAGGTACTGCTAAGATATCCGCCATAGCCACCACATGGCACTTTTCATGTTTATATTTTACTTTACCTCGCTCCTGATCTTTTTACCACTCCACATATAAACTTGGCAGATTTCCTCGATTTGAATGTGAAGTAGGGTGCCTTCAATCTGAGTGGCACTTGTGAATAGTACGGAGGATTACGGGATGTTCTCTTCACACTATAATTACAGTGATAATTCATATATCATCTTGACCCTATGACATCGTCCCAAATGTCTCCTTGGAGGTCCCTTCTGATATCAGATTTGTAGGTCCGAATCAGGTTGGGGGGGTAATTTGCCAATTGTATAACGTCCAGTATGCTACCGTTTTGGTGATGTGGACAAGAACCCAGGTAATTTTATATTTTTTGTCTTGCCATGTTAATATGCGAAAGTTCAGTTTTGTAATTCATTTCTGTGTTGTTTCTCTGGGGAGATTGATTTATTAGAGAGCCTGTTAACATTGGAATTGGATTAATTTTGAAAAAACCGGTAGATCTTATGAGAAGAAACGAGTACCAAAATTTAGATCAGAATAGTATTTGTAGGGAAAAGGGTTTATTTGTGATAATCAAACGGAAATGTCATGTCCCATCTGCGTAATGGGTCCCGCCTTATGGTTGCTGGGATATGCAGTTATTAACCCGGATGTCAGGCTTTTACCTCTGGATGTTCGTTGTGCCGCAAGTGGTTCAATGCCAAGGCAACGAGAAGAGGGGAATACTGGGCAAACCCTTGTCGTCGTGCCACTCTTTATTTTGAAATGGCAGAGAAGGGGAAATGCCTTGATGACTGACCCTGGCTGTATGGGATTACCGAGTAGGCAGATCGATGAATCCCACCAAACCGGTCTCCATCGGTGGTCGAACTGGCGGAATCCGATCTCCAAGAGCCGAATGCCCAAGCGTCTCTTTTCAAGTGCTGGCCAGTCCTATTCCTATCAATGCTCCCTGTTTCTTTCCGCATCCAAGCTTAAACAGCATACTTTGATATCTCCTTATATTTGCCAATCTACACAGACTCAATAAATCGTCTTGATTATCCTGCATTGCCGACACCTTGATAAATCCGACTTGATCTGGGATGTATAGATCTGAGTAGGAGAGACCAAGTCTATTGGTGCCATAATTTTAGCTATACAATGTTGTGATATCGACTGTTGTAATTAGTGTATATAGGCCGGAACATTTGTCAGTCCAGCTGGTCTTTCTCTTTCCCGTTTTATTATTAGTTGATATCGACTCCTGTAACAATCTCCTTCGGGGGATTGGGGCTTCCAGCCTAACATAAGTTGTCGTTAAAACGATGTGGAAGATCAACTTGTTGTGGCAACAGTAGCTTTATAAATTTCTTACTAATAGCCCCATGAAAAGCCACTCGGCCAGGCTGTGTTCAACTATGGCCTTGCATTCTCTTGTGAATCGATTAGGTCTTTCTATCTGTTTTCCAACCTCTTGGTTTACAGTAATCCTATACATTAGGACCTGATTAGCTCTAGTTTCCATCTATGTCAAACACATTTATAGTGGCTCTCAAATTAGGAGCGATTCCTTCTCATCTCACTTGAATCTAGAATCTTGGCCATTAGTCTAGATGCCCAGTTAGACGTGCGTCACCAACCGATTAGGTATACTATTGATCTATATATGTGAGCATTCTCTATAATTTGCCTACTCTGGGTTACGTAGCCGGGCCAGCATTTGTAGTGCGTTCTTGTTCGCTGCTTTTTTACATTGCCATAGCATGCGGCATGATTGTGGTTCTCTCCTTGCTTTCGTATAACTCCTCTGTACACTGCAGTGAGTCTTATCTGCCCCCTGGAGGCTAGTAGCAATATTAGTTCAATTTTGGGACACAACTTTACTTTCACTACTGATAGAGTGTTTGAGCTCTAATTCTTTTTATGTTTAGGGAGAGAGTTGTGTACTTTGCTGTGTTTTGCGGAGAGTGATAAGTTTTTCTCTCTTTCCCGTTTTCGCTCGCCATGTTTATTTATTGCGTGCCCGCTCAACTGGCTTTGCTTGCTTGTTGTTGGCTCTGCCCAAGGTGACCAGCTGTGAAGTTTGACAGAGCCCGATATAAGAATATTGAAGAATGGTCTAGTCTCGTATACCAATAACATCACACCATCTCGGGTTATTTGTTCACAATTGATTTCATTCAGTTTCCAGTTCGTCCCAGCGTCTATCAGTACGGATATTGCTTTGCACCTTTAGCTCTAATTGGTGCGTGGTCCTGACCATGCCAAATATCATGGATCCCATCTCAGAGGTGACTCTTAGGAACCATGTCTGGATTTCAGACACAAAAAGAATGTTACAATTCAATTCTGCTATTGCCGTAGGGTGGAAAAAATGTGTCATGGTCCCTGTCCTGCTGGACCTGTAATCCCTTCCCCTCCAGAAAATATCTGTGTATTAGCTGGTTTGGTTTTTGAGGCCCCCGCGCACAGATATGCCGCATCCTATTGTTTTATAAACCGTAAACTAGCACACCTCACCCCCTGACTATCCAGGTGTGGTTGCATGACCATGTTAATATCGCCGCCTAATATAAGCAGCCTTGGGCTGCGCGGAGTTCAGTGTTCTGCGAACATTATGGAAGAAATATAGTGTTTTTTTTCCCCAGGGCTTATACGCATGCCACTGATATTCTGTCCCCACTATCCCCTACTACAATAAATTTATCTGCCATCCTGTCGCATTTAGTTTAACTGCACTACTCATCAATGGTATGCTATTTCGGACTAATTTGGCTACTCCCGAGGTTTTTTACAACCGCTGCTGCGGACAAGAAAACCTGAGTAAAATCTTTTATCGAGATGCTTGGGGGTTTGGTTTTCTGAAGTGTGTCTCCTGTAAAGAAGGATATCGTGGCGTGCTTTCCTCTTGTAGTCTGAGAAAGCCAACTTTCGTTTGTTGGGTTGTTAAGCACGTTGTGGGATATAAGTGTCAACGCCATTTATTGATTGTGTGGTGTAGAACAGGTTTGGATAGTGATGGACTCATCACCCACTCTCTTGTCTCTCTTCTGGGTACTCTCGGGTCCATCGCCCCCGAGATGCACCCTTTCACCTGTTTCATTATTCTGCCTGAAGGCTGTTTGCTGCCTCTGAAGGGGGGGAGGTGAGGGGGAGGAGAGGAGGGGCGGGAAGGGAGGTGAAGTTGGGGGGGGTGGATAGGTGGGCGCTGGGGGTGGAAGAGAGAGGGCCACCCCCTAGTAAATGACTCAAGGGCATAAACGACAAATAACGGGTGACAACACAAACAACCATCACAGTAAAGTACACACAATAATAGAAAACAAGACCCATCTGGTCCTACAGTGTTTTGGTCACGGTTGCCCCTGCCGTCCTTCAGATATGAGTTCCCTCATGCTGGGAGCCCTATCTGACGATGTTGCTCTTTGCCCAGTGCTCCTTTCGATCATCCTCATATCGCGCACACCACCGATCGACTGTGTGTTACCCTCCTGCGGACCTGTATCTTGAACTGCATGCAAACGCCGTGCACTGGGACACCACCGCCCCGCCGTGCGTCGCTTTTCCATTAAATACCCAATAATATAATCAACTCAACAGACGGCTCTAGCGTTAGGTCAAACTGTAACTTGAGATCCTGCATATTAACTGACTTAATCGGAGACCAACCATTTAGCCGTCCTCCATTATACCACCACTTGACTATGAACCGATCACTGATCTCTGGTCAATTAATACCCCTCTGTCAGGCAGTCCACCATAGCTATCCAAAACCCTCTGGGTCTTTATGCTCGCCGGTCCACTATCCTAAATCCCTCCTTTGTCTGGGTTGACGCCCTGTTTAGCATTCATGTAATGTACAGTATATTAACCTCTCTCTGATACTACCACCCATATAACTAACCGTGGTTGTAAGAAGACGATATACACGCTCAATGTTCTGTGAGGAAGGGCTACCTACTCTCAATCAATTATCGGCGTAGCACAGTAGGTCGCCCCCGGTATCTACATTGTTTCTTATATGTAACTCTAGTGCTATTAGTTGTGGAGCTTGAGTAGTCTCTGAACTCTATATCTGCGTTTACAACGTGAGTCTATGGTAATTGAGTGGGTTCTCATTTCAGCCTGCAGGGGGGTTCTCTGTGGACTGTGCTGATATCGTAGTAACGCTGATGAGCGCCCTATCGCATATCTTCACACGTTATGGTCAATTTTATTTATTTATTTTTTTACTTTAATACTATCCCCCTCCCCTCCTGGTGGCACGGGTAGCGATTATCGAACGCCCGTCATCTTAGGGGGTCTTGTTATGTTATCGTGTTGACTATGGATGCCCCAAAGTCGCTCAACTTACCGGATGTCCTGGTTTCCACACTCTGTGCCCTCCCGACGATAAACTCTCTCTGCGCACCCGCGTCTGCCTCGCCAGAGCCTTATGCATCGTTCAATTTCTGATTCTTACGGGGCCTTCTTGGGTTGTCGTTCTCCACTGGCTCGCCGCCACCCTCGCTAATGTCCAACTGCGCAGGCATCTGAATCCCAATTCCCCGCGATAGGACTGGGCGCACACTGTCTCGGTGACGTCACGTGTCTGGCAAGCCCGTCGAAGCTCAGGCTGTTCCCTCCGCGTCGCACCCTCGGGAAGGAGCAGGCCAGATGGCTGCGGTTTTCCATAAAACGTGAGTAGACTCTCTCCTATATGCGCGGCTCGCAACCGCTCTGCTGGCCATGAAGGGGCTGTGCGGGGGCTGTGGTAAGAAGTCCACGAACAGTCCAAATAAGTTTAAGCGGGTGGATGGAGGGGGCACTTCATGGGTTTTGAATGCCATTGTATGGGTCTCCCAGTTGGTGTAACAGAGGAGGTATCTCTATGTGGGAGCCAGCGTCTCATATCTGTCGCCCGAACGGTCCTTGTCTCGCCTCTTGGTCTTCATCTCTCTCCTCTGCTATTCACATGCGTGGTCACGCGTAGGAGCTGCTTCTATCTCTCTTTTGTACCCTTCCTCTTGTGATATTGCCTCATTACTGCGTCACCATCCTAGGATCCACCGCCGCACCCGAAATCCCTACTCTGCCAATATCCTACTCCTCACGCTCTTGTGAGGGCTGTGTCCACTATGTCACCTGTCACTTTCTTAAGACCAATCAGCGACCATCGGTAAACTGGCCAAATCGTGATCCAAACGCTACCCCAACTAGCCGCTCATTTGGTCATGTAGTGCTGCATTGGCTAACTGCCGCCAATGCTCTATCCTCCTTTCCTGGTGCTTTTGCGACGTAGCTGTGACTATGGGACCAGTGAATCATGCTTGGGTACACATTGAAAGCTTTATGCTGAGTCACATTATCCTATCCTTCCATCCAGCTCCGGGGCTTTGGCGACCGCTACTCACCCACCCACCACTCCACATCCGAGAAAGTATCCTCTTCTCTGTCTTTCTTCTTTGTTGGTCAGTGCTTGCAATGGTAATACTCTGAGTAACACATCTCTAGGGGGGTCAAAGTCCCTGCATGAGGTCTTCCCACAGCGCTAGCATTGCATATCTGTCCTGGCACCGAGGTCCCTGTCAGCCATGTCCCGGGTCATAATGCTTTCCATCGCAGCCACTCTCGAGCGTGAAAAATTCCTCAGGGTCTTATATACTCTGACCTCTGGCCTGCTTTCCCTCGCTTTCTCAGACCGTGTACTGTTCCTGCATCATCGCACGAGTCTCTGTTCAAAAGAAAATCATGCTCCTATCTACTTGCCTGCTAGAGACAATCTAAGTCTGAACTTTGAGGGTGTACCATTTGAGAATGCAATCGTCTGGGCATAAGGGATCTGGCGATGATCCTCTATCTAGCCTGAATGATCCGAGGCGTCTTTTCGTCTGCGCTCGCTCGCTGTAGTGCTGCATCTAGTATACACACATCTTGTCGACCTTAGTCGTCCATAATTCGGTGACTTCACTAAAGATGCTACTTTCAATATCCGCTGCGAACACACCTCCTTCATGTCCTTGCGATGCACTTATCAGCTCCATCATTTCTGTTCTTCAGGTTGTGATCAACTCTTATCTCTGGGTCCTGCTAGCCGGTGTGATGCGTCATCTGGTGCTAGGAGAATGCTATCATTTTGGGCCCTATAGGCTTAACTGCCGGTAATAGCGTTTTTTCTCATGGGTGCTAACCTGACAACCAATTTGCCACCTGAGCGTCTCAAAGCTGTGAACCAAGGATGGCGCGAATTCCTTAAGCCTATAGTGCATACCTATCTGTTTTAAAAAAATTGGTGTTACTTAAAATAGTAGTCAAAAGTGTGTCCCCCGGTGTGCTCAAGTGCATATCCATGTTGCCTGTACTCAGAATCCCACTTGCATGACAAGAGTGGAAGTGCTTTCTGTGCTGGTGATAAGGAAAAGGTGGGGTTGCAACCTGACCTAATACATGCAGATGAGCATACTAGTTTTGTATTTAAACATTTGCATATTTGCTTTGCTGTGGAGGGTTTTTGTCACTTTTTTTTACTCACCATAACTTAACTCAGTGCGTGTGCGTGTGTGTGTGCGTGTGCGCGCATTTTGGGGGGGGCAGGTTGTATATATTTGGGGGTGGGGAATTTTTTAAAAAGTATTTGGGGGTGGAAAGTTTTTTGCATTGGGGGTGTGAAGTTTTTTGGTATATATCTTGTGGGGGGAATTGTGTGGGGGGGGCAGAATGAGTGAGCGTAGGGTAATTGACGGAGAGAGGGGTGAGTGAGGAAAAAAGGGAGTAAGAGTGAGAAGCAGGGGAGAGAAATACATGCGAGGCGGTAGAGTGAGATGGGGTGAAACGGAAGGGAGAGAAATACATGGGAAGGGGGGATAGAGAGGGGGCTCGTGAGGTTTGAAATGGGGGGGGGTGTCAGGCAATACCGCCAACACGGGGGGGGCCCTGCTTAAAATGTTTGTCCCAGGCCCCACGATTTCTGTTGGCGGCCCTGCATAGGGTACACAGGGATGAGAAGGTTTTTTAAAACAGAGCAGCTGTAACATCTGGAACAATCTACTGGAGACTCTCACAGCCACTGCCAGTCTAAGTTCTTTCAAAACTAAAGCTGTCTCACATTTTAATCTGGTCTGTAACTGCTACATACGCCTATAATATATATTATCTCTAACTGTGCATGCAATGTCTTGTATATAATGTATACCATGTTCACTTATGTAACTATGTATTGTAACCATGTATTATTTGTCATCTTAACTCTATGCCCAGGACATACTTGAAAACAAGAGATAACTCTCAATGTATTACTTCCTGGTAAAACATTTTATAAATAAAAAATAAATAAATATCAGCAAATGTCAGCAAAGGGCTGACACCCTTTGGCTGCCACTAAAGGCTACTACTTTTGGGGAGACACAGATGTAGGCTGAAGGGGTTCTGAAATATATAGTTATAGTTATATTCTGAAACATATATATTTCACAAAATGTAGTGCTTCTATAATAAGACTTTTTTATATTCCTGTTCTGTTTCACATAGGCATGTAATCTGTAAAATATATGAAATTGATTAACTTAGTTGCAATAGTTCCTTTACCAGACTGTACATCCTGTCAAAGTTACAAATTCATCTCCTGCTTCACAACTAGTTCTGTGGGCAAAATACCAACACATCACTGTCCCTATTTATTCACCTTTGATTGTTCCCAGCACCATTTTCGGAGAATTTTAAAGAAACCTTGTCCATGTGATAGAAGGTGTATTTCCTTATACTTAATTCTTATGTAGGTAGAACATAACAAAAAATACAAAGCAGAGGTAACAGGGAAGAGCTTAGAAGCTGCAAAACATAGAAAGAGCAACTATCATAATTAGGAAAAAGAGCCCAGAGTACTAAATGTTCCTTTGGAATAATTAGTCGGCTAGTTGTAATGCAGGTAAGTGAGGCCCTGTGGACCTGAGTTTGGTATATTATTGAACTGAATGATGGATGTCTTAAGAAGGAAAATGTGACATATAAATTATATATTCTGAGGGGCTTTATGACCCAATAATGAATTCTGTATTTTCAAATATTTGAAGTAAACTTTGTATTCATAATTTTTTTTATATCTATCAGTTGACTGACTGTGGCCCATATTTACTAAGCATAGCTATTCCATCAGACACCTTCTGATGCAGTGAATGACTGTAAGTGTCTTCTGGTGTAAGAAGATGGATTAGAACCGCTTAGTAAATATGGCGCTAAAAGTAAGCATACAGTGGTAGCAAGACTTACTGTCTCCGGAGTATGGCTGAAAATGCTTGAATTCTCGGCTCTGGAGATATTGCTGCCACAGTCACACTGTGGGCATTCCATGCTTCCGAATGAAACCCCCTGTACCAATAATCCACCGGCACTGAGCAGTAGCGGTTCTGTGGTTTGCCCTAGTGCTGAAAACAGTCAAGTTTGCTACATCTGTACGTGAGCTGCTTTGTTAAGACTTGACCTCTTTAAACATAACCCTTTGTACTGTATACCATTAAAGCCATCATCTGTTACAAAACTACAGTGGCGAATAACTTTATTCTAACTCGGCTAGCTCCGCGAATTTCAGATTATCCCGGTGATGTGCGGTTTTCTGTCGTTTTCTCCCGGGGTGTATTGCGTTATTTTCGCGGCTGTGATTTAAGCATTTTATTCCCGCTGGCTGCAATACTGCAATGCCGTGTAAAAACGCATGGGGGCGTTTGCAAGCTGTTGTCTTTGAAGCCGAGAAATTCATGAATTGTAATGCGGTATATACTGTATATATACAGTATATACTGTATAACAACAACCCCTATAACCCCTAACATACAGTACTGTACACATACAGTACTATATATGCACTCAATGATACTAAAAGATAGAGCCGCCCCTGGCCGATTGTTCTGTGCATCAGCAGAGAGATCTCTGCTCTCTCCCCTGCGCAAACATCGGCAACAATTAAAATGATTTAAAATACAGTTTATTCATAGCTGTGTGTATTTGCAGGGGTCCTCTCCGGAGCTGAACGCATTGGTTTCATTTCCGGGACCCCCTGCTTCCCGAAGATACAGCCCCCCTTTATGGTGCCGGTATCCCTCTGCGCATGTTAAAAAGGTCCCCGATCACGTGACCGCGGCAGTAAACCAAGCAGAGGAATACCGGCACCCCCTCAAGGGGTCGGTATCCCAGGAAGCAGGGGGTCCTCGACCTAAACCACAGCGGTTCAGCTCCGGAGACCCTCTGCACATCTACAGTATGAATAAAACCCTATAAAATAAACCACACTCATTCCTTACCTTTTGCGGCTATGTGCTATGGTAACGAAGCAGCATGACGGTATTTTTTAATAATATTTACAGTGAGCATGGTGGGTTCCCTGACCAGAACAATAAACTCAGGGGACTCCCTGCTCCTGCACAATATTATTAAAATACGAAATGCTGCTTCAATTCCCCATAGTGATTGCCACTAAGATGAAGGGTTACCCACTGTGCCCGCTAATTGTGGGTAAGCGGGGGTGGTGTAGGGGTGTATTTGCCTCTTGGTTGAGTTTAAGGACTTGCGGGGGGCTTCGGGTGCACGTAACCTCTACACCTCAAACGGCGTAAAAACAGTTAAATGAATACCGCACGGTCAAAGGGTTTGACCCTAACCCGCTAACCCACCCCCCGCAAGCCTAACAATCCATCGTTGGGGCTATGACCCCCTTCACTCCACCCCCGCTAAAAACCCACAATAAAAAAAATTCACACACGCAGCGCCGCCAATAAAATAAATACATAAATCTAAATATATAATAAATACATATATAACATAAATAATTTAAAATCATTTTTTATTCATAGTGTTAAGATGTGCAGGGACAGCGTCAATGTAACCCAAGCAGAGGGATCCGCACCGCCCAAAGGGGCCGGTATCTCCTGGAGCAGGTGTCCCCCCGACCTAAAACCTAGGTGTTTCACCTCCGGAACCCTCTGCCATCTACACTATGAATAAAACATGTACTTAAATGTATTTATGTTCATTCATGTATTTATTTTTTATTTAGATTATTTATTAATTGGGCTGCTGCATGTGTGTAATTTTTTTTTTTTTTGTTTTTAGGGTGCGGGGTGGGTGAAGGGGTATTACCCCAACGGTGGTTTTTAGGGTCTTGCGGGGGTAGCGGGTCATACCTAAAATAACCCCTTCTAACGCTCACCGTAGCGGTGATTAACTCTTACGATCGTGAGGGTTAAGTGCAACCCGCAACCCCCCGCAAGTCCAACACTCACACCAAGGACAAATACCCCCTTCACCCACCCCCGCTACACAAAAAAAAAATCACACACACACCCCACAATATAAATAAATCTAAATAAATAAATAAATACATGAATATAAATAATTTATATATAAACACAATTCCTATACATATAAATATATTCCAACTCTACACAATCTAGCTGCACTGAGTTTCCCTCCTTACTGTTGGGCATTACCTGTCCTTGCGTGCTGCGCTTTGTGGTGTTTTCATATGTATGACTCTGTTTGCTAATATGTCTTTATTAGATCGCTATTTTTTCTTTCTGTGCTGCATCATTCTCATATGATTTCAAATTTTGGGGAAATGCGGGGGGGGTGTCAGGTATAACTATTATATTGTTAATTATTTTTCCCTGTTGTCTTAATCCTCTCTTTTTTTCCCTTCCCCTGTTTTTGGTATACATCTTTATTGTTCCTTTGGCTATATACTGGGTCATTGACTATACATTATACTTTTTGCCAACGCATGATTTATCTTCTTCATGCATATGTCGATTGGGAATAATATTTTTTATTGCCTATTAATGTTAGACTAACAACTACTCTTGTTGTCATTATTTAAACTTTATTTGTTAGACACATTTTAGTTTTTCTTCTTTTTGTAATACTGTAGTATTTGTTAGAGTCCTCATCATTTATGTTTTTGATATAATTATTTCATTAGGCGCTTTCGTTTTTTATGTTTTCTAAGTTAGGTGTCTTGTTGTTAAATCACTAAAATCTTGTTCCATTTTTTCTGATGGCCGGAGCAGTCCATGTTTCATTTTTAACATCTTTATCTTATAGATTAGTTTAGGTGTAATTTAGGTGCTACTAACTATGGATTGTCTTTGTTCTTTATCGGGTCTTATATATTATATATATATACTATATATATATTATATATCTATATATCT
>WSYH01018052.1:0-11368 GCA_036426205.1 Ascaphus truei
AGCACATAGTATGATGTTTATCTGTGTATTCCTGTAATGTATCACTTAGGATGGTATGTTCCCCCACCACTCCAGGTACAGGTTCGCATACGTGGGGGGACACGTTGTCCTCCATGGCGGTAACCCTGTACCTGTAGATAAACCTTATCATTGAACAAGAAAATATTGTGTGTTAGCACAAAATTCAAAAGGTCACAAATGAACTGGTTGTGGTTGGTGTGTAATGTGCCCCTGGTCCGTAAGAAAATATGATGAGCTTGTACACCAACCGGATGTTGTATACTGGTGTACAATGATTCTACGTCTAGGCTGCACAAAAGGGTGTAGGGTGTAGAACACTGTCAACTTAATATTCAAACACATGAGTATTGTATACACTAAGTGGTGCACGGGAAATATGAAACACTCTATATTAGGATGGTCCAAGAACAACCAGAAAAGAAATCCCATAGATTTGCACTCAACTTAATAATATCTCTGAGTAGATGGAAACAAATTTCCAAACCATATAGGATACCAGAAGGTTTAAAAAACCAAAACAAAAAATTATTATTAATACTAATATACTCTTCTAATGAAAATACATAAATTATTTATAATTTTACTTATATATAAAATCACCTAAAAAGTGCTCTAATGAAGTAACAACGGAGTATCCAGCATGCAATAAAGTATGGTAAATAGCGCATATGAGTGCCTAAAATAGGTACACACTCTAATATGAATAGATATTGTAATCCTACAAATACAGAGCTCAGTAGTATGCGTCTATATATAGCACCAAAAGCTGTTGGCTTCAATGTCTGCGCGAGCAGGCTGTAGTTTCTAGCACGGAGGCATAATACAGGCCTGCTCGCGCAGAAATTGAAGCCAACAGCTTTTGGTGCTATATATGACGCATACTACTGAGCTCTGTATTTGTATGATTACAATACCTATTCATATTAGAGTGTGTACCTCTTTTAGGCACTCATATGCGCATTTACCATACTTTATTTGCATGCTGGCATACTCACGTTGTTACTTTATTAGAGCACTTTTAGGTGATTTTATATATAAGGTAAAATATAATAATTTATGTATTTTCATTAGAAGAGTATATTAGTATTATAAATAATTTTTTGTTTTGTGTTTGTTAAACCTTCGGTATCCTATTGGTTTGGAAATTTGTTTCCATCTACTCAGAGATATTATAGTTGATGCAAATCTATGGGATTTCTTTTCTGTGCGTTGTTCTTGGACCATCCTCTATTATGCACAAAAGGGCGCCCTTTATCCACAGTTAACCCCCTTTATCTACTTAGACATCTTGGGTATCTCTTACATGGATGGGAGAGTTAGGACCAAAAGGTCAAAGACCTTATCAAGGTCACACACTTGGTCCTCTCTGTAATATTCCCTATCCCGGATACAATACTGTAGGACGTCCGGGGGATGGGATCTATTTTTGTGTACCTTGGGGATATGTATAAAAGGTCGCTATTTGAGGGGTCCTGTTGAACATAAATTGATGTTCATTTTTAGATATTAATTGATTTTCTAGACCTACTATCCAGAATTGATTTTAATTCGGTCTGAAAATGGGACAGTAGGGTTCCTTATCAAGGACACATAGCAGGAGACATCGCTTAATAACCTCATGTTTTCTTTGATATAGTTGTCAGTTTCCATCAAAAGTGTTTCCCCCTTTGTCAGAGGGTTTTATCGTTATATTGTGGTTTTCTGACAATTCTTTCAAAGCTGTCCTTTTGTGACTCATATTCCCATTATATCTGGTGTTTTGATTTTACTCAGATCGTTGTATGACAAGTGTTTTACAAAGTATCGACATTACTGTTCCCATACATTCTGGTTGTTAAATGTGCTGGATGGTCTTAATTGTGTGTATGGTCCATCCCTGGTTGTGACATCACCCTTCTTCCATAGGTTTAGGAGTGTATCATAGCAGTGCACCCAGATCACTTGGATCTTCATTCCCGCTTGTATGGCTTGATTGAGCTTAAACCTTTTGAATGTTTGTAGTAGGAGTTTTCTTGCAAATAAATGAGTGTCTTTAGCAGTTTCGAATAGATCCATATTGGTTCTGGGGAGTAGGAGAGCCCTTCTTTGGACTCTAATGTGGGAATCAGTAAGGTGAATGGCGGTTAATGAATTAAGTTATCACTCATCAAACTGATTTAGTGATAGCCCCTCTGTTGAAACCCCATTGGCCTTCTGTTCTTTTGCCCTTTCTTCTTCCCCTGGCCCCTTCTCGTTCTCTTAATTTGGGTCTGGAGGACCTGACAAGGTTCCTGCCCTAAAAAAGAGGTGGAGGTGTAATGTTGGAAAATTCTTGGCCTTTTTGGATCTAGTAGTAATTTGTGTTTTGTGTATTTTTTTATGTTGTTTGGGTTGGGATGAACTGTCTGTATCAGAGAGTTCCAATCAGTTGATAATACTTGGAACAGTAGTTTGTTCTTGGGTTGTGGTTTTTATTATGATATTTAAAGATTTTCGTCTCTATTCATTATCAGCTCCCGCCCCCATACATAAGGAGGAGCACTAATGCACTAAGCCGGCGATTGGTTGTTAGGTTTTTCCCAAGCAGCCAATCAGACAATAAGCCAGCATAAACGAGGAAGACAGCCTCCTCCCCTACACACAGGGGGGAGCGGTCAGCGCGCCAAGCCGCGATAGGCCGCTGAAGCACCCAATCAGGAGAGACTGAGATTTGCTGCTATAGCAACGGGAACCCTATAAAAACACAGGCTAGACCATTGGAACCAGCCCCCGATGAAGCCAGTTACAGTGAAACGTACGTAGGGTACGTCTGACGTCACCGTCACGTGACGTCGGCTCATCAGTGAGTTTTTGGCCACTACACTGTTGAGTGCTTCGTAGACTGCGTCGTGGGCAGCAAGAGCACTTAGACTCAGGGTTGATCTAGTATATATCAGCAGTGAATGGGCTGGTTTTACAACAGACTGGTCGCAATAGAGCTTACAACAGTGTTATTTGATTACTAAGTGAGGTGTGTAGTGGCTGTTTCAACTCAGCCCACCATTTATTCAGCCTCACCTTCCATTCAGCAGGTAAGCACATTCACCTGCTTCTACCTCTTTCCATTGCTTTGGTTTTAGGTGGTCCGATATATGTAACTGTACCTATTAGTATAGAGATCACCTCACATCCTAGGGTTTACAGTATTAAGTATTAATGAGAAGGTATTATATTATAATTACACCTCCACTAAACACCTATCACACCTCTCCGGTCTTTTAATATTTTTTGTATGTTTGTTTATGTATGTGTTTCTCCAAACAATTTATTTAATCAGTTATAATAAAGTTAAGTTTTAATTAGGGTGTATTTCTTCTAGTGCCACACCAAAGGGATTCTTTCTTTCCTCTCACTCACCTTCCATACAGTTCACATAGATTGCGCATGCGCACAGTGTACCGACACAGCAGCACAGTCTAATTAATGCATCTATTTCTTCTCAATTATCTTACAGGTGAAACTATGCAAGAAACAGCCAGAAGATGATTTTGGTCAAAGAAGATTGTATTATTTGTATTACTGTAAGACGATTGCATAATTGTATCCAAAGTATATTTATTTCTACAATTTACTCTAATAAAATGTCAAATTTTCACAAGTTTTAGTTCACCTGATAGTTTTTTTTTTTTTTTGCATTGAAAAAGTGAAAAAGTGTATGGCGGTCAGTGTGCATTACATCTGATTAGTTTAAATAGATGATTACTAGCGTACCACCTAATTGTTACTGCAAAAGTACTACGGTAGCATGAATACTCCAAGAGGACTTACACTTGGTTTATTGCGACTTCGAAACCTACCTTCTTACCCGGCGTTAACGGGGATTTTTAGCTAACCGGAAATACCGGACCGGCAAACTGAAAAAGCCGGTGCCCGGCGCCGGCGGTACTGCACGGTGCAGGGTTAATGCAGGGTAGCTGAAAAATCAATTAATTACTACCTGCTGTTAGCGGATGAAAGGAGAGGAAGGAAGACCCGTGAGGAAGAACGCGGCCGAACCATATAGGCAGGTTCAGCAGAGGTCCTGTTGCCAGCATTAAACAGCTCGTGTGTGTTCAGCACCGGTGGAGCTGAAGGACTCCCCAAGCAGTGTGAAGGCTGGGGCACCATGTGACCGGCCAGCATGAGCAGAAGCGCTTCTATTGGACAGCAAGCCACAATGACCTCTGCAGGACAATCTGCTGTCCTGCCTAAGGGTTGCAGCAATTCTTCCTACCCCCCAGGTAAGTGGCCAATGGGTACCGTTGTGTCCTACCCGGCCCCGGGTACATCATTTGATTTGGCCCCAAGGTCAACCGTTACCTTTTTTTTTTTTTTTTAAATCAGGACACGGTCCAACACTATCAGAAAACAGTAAATCTTGCTCATCATACCTTTAATGAACAAACAACAGCCCAGCAATCTCAAACGCCACCCCCACCTAATCTTGACTATATGTATGTCACAAAGGGGGTTTATGCCCAAAGAGTGATAAGTGTTTTTACGTGGATAAATGTCTTTATTTCTCAATCATGACGTGCGCAGCGTGATTCGCAAAACACGTGTGATAGCACATCGCACAGTCACTAGTTATCACAATTAAAATGCTTCTTTGTATCATCACAAACACCGTCATTGCTAAAAAAAAATGCGCCATAAAATTGCGCCATAAAGCACTTATCTCACTTAAAAAACACTTATCACTGATTTGTTGCATAACCCACAAATAGTGCCCGGAGGGCTTGGAAGTGATATAGCAAACGAAAGGAGGTGCCCAGTGCTACATCAAAATGACATTCCGCTCACCCTCCTCCTCCCACACTCCACATTCACGCTCGCTGACGGCGCCTGCAATCTGTTTTCCACTCTATTATCTGTGCTGGGCGAGATAGAGAGAGAGGGTTGAGATGATCGCAGCCGCTGGCAGAGGTGTTTCTCCCGGGTGCTGCAGCCAACTTTAAGGCTCAAGAAAAAGAGGAAGGATGTCCCAGGCGCGTAGACTCAGGTGATGATTCCCTGACACACTGGAAAAAAATAGAAAAACCACAGCAGGTAATTATGGCTAATAAATACCAAGCTCCACCTCTAAATAAATGTAAGACACGTACACGTTCTATAGTTGGTTATGTCTCTACTCTCAGATTTTTAGGTTGATAGCAATATCTGATAAAAAAAGAAGAGAAATAAACAGGGCATAATAAAGTGTAATAAAAATGACTGATACAACAATCTTGACCAAAAAAAAGAAAGGCCTGGGCGCTCCCTATTTATAAGCTTGTAATCCAGCTGTTAAGGTACTGTATAAGCAAAAAAAAGGGGAAGGAAGTGTATAGCTTGCCCTTGTTGTTTTTCTGCAGATGGACCAGTAGAGAAAATAAAGCCCGGAATCTCTCTTGTAGCAGCAGCCAGTGGAAATGGAGGGTGGCAGCGCACGGGATTTTGCTCAGAAATTGAGATAAACAATGGACACACGCAATTAGTGTTTAAAGCAGGCAAAACAGAAATTTTTTAAAATAAAAAATGAAAAATTTACAAATGTGGTTATTTAACAGTTGTGTGGCCATATGGCAAAGCTGTTGAAGATAATGTATGAAAATGCTAAGATCAATTGTGTATATTTAAGAATGGAAACTATAAGCGATGATTCGACTTGAGGGGGGGAAGGGGGAGGGGGGTAAGTAAAATAAATATGTGTTAGAGAGACTGCTGTTGATCAGGGGTTAATTGGGTATGACAATTACTCGCAACACGCCTAATGTGCAGTCCCTCCATAGGGAGTACTGCCAGACCCTTCGGCAGATCTGTTAGCTTTCTCACCCTCCCAATGGAGGCAGTAGGGAGTTGCTTCTCTCACAGGTCGCCACACAATTGGACACCACACAATGGGCTGAAATGGCGAGTAAGCAAATATACGATTTATTAAATGCAAAGACCGAATACCAATCACACTCATCATCTACCAGTTTAAATAGCCAGCGTCAGCCCGAATCTGTCTACGGGTGGATGTCCTTCTCCCAGTGTGACTCCCTCGCGATGGTCCGACGCAGGACACGGCCAAGAAGAGGTCTCTCCCGCGGATGTGCGCAGGCCTGGCTGTGGTTCCTTCAATCAACTAGCTCCGGCAGGGAACTACGCGTCTTCGAAGTATGCGAAGCATGACTGCGAACTCAAGCCCAACCAGTCCCGTTAGTTCCCTGACGGAGCCTATTGAGTGAATGGACCTCAGCAGCCCCCTGCTGGACATCCGGCGACAGACCTATTATTCCGGTCGTGCCGTAGGAACACCCCAGACGCCCCCCGTGCATCCGCGACGGCCAGTCACACTGGAGAGACGGGCATCACCGACGGGATCGGGTCTGACGCTGGTGCTATTTTAATACTGTGGTGAAGTGTGATTTTCTGTTCTTTGCATGAACTAAATTTCTTTTATTTGAGTACTCACCGAGTAGGCCCATTTTTTCCCAATTTGCCGGGCACCCTCGGGAGAGAAGCAACCTCACACTGCCTCCATTGGGAGGGTGAGATAACGCTACATCAGCTCTGCCCGAACGCTCCTCCGCGCCCTTAGTACTACCCTGCGGGAGGGTTCCCCCTGCACACCCCATCTACCGCGCCCCCTTCTTGCGACCGTAAACTTGCATTGACCCCATTCAACCATCCTGATCCTTAAGCCCATTCAGGCTACTCTCAGCACATATTTATTATTACTTACACCATCCCCCTTCCCTCCCCCTTCAAGTCGGAATCATAACCGTTTATAGTTCCATGACTCCCGTTCATTATACACAATTGATATTAGCATTCATACAGTTACATTTATCTTTAAACAGCCAAGTGCCTATTGCACACAACTGTTAAATTAAAACACACATTTTTTTAATTTTTTTTGTCTTAACTTTGTGTTTTTGTAAATTTTCAAATTTTTTTCTGTTGCATGCTTAAAAACACATAATTTCGTGTCTTCTGCCATTGTTTACTCTCAATTCTGAGCAATATATCCCCCGTGCCGTGACCTCCAACCCTCCACTGACCCCACATAAATTCAAACATCTTGACTACACCCCATATCCAGGCTGGCCCCATGGCTCGTTCACATTAGCATTGTTGATAGCTTTCCAGACGTTAGGACGGTTCAATCCTCCCCTTGCTTAGGTCACAGCAGTTGAGCGTACGGGGATCCCTGTCACCGAATTATCCTTTGTAACCTCCTATGCCACCCGTAATAATCGACTCCTCACCTGCAACTGGAATCCTGTACAGGGTTCCGCTGTCCTTCCCCCCCTCCTCCTATCAGGCTCGCGCACCCAAGACCGGGGAAGAGATAGTTGTGCTACGCAGCATTCCCTTCTCCCAGACCCATGGCGGTTCTGCCCCACATGTGCTACAAACACCATGCGCCGAAGACGAAGCTGACGAGGTTGAAATGCGCGACTCTACACGTTGCTGGAACTAAAGTGGTCTTGTGATGTTATACTTGAGTTTTCTCACTTTTAGACGCGGGTAGGACGGTAATCCTCTGTCTGTAGTATTCTCCATAGTCCTCTAATAGTCCTCCCTTGTCGTGGTGCTGAAACACGGATTATCAGACGTGATTGTTTTTCTTTTGTGTCGATCCGATGGTGTGTCACTCGTAAGAGGATGTTCCTGGCGATTTTTTTCCCAGTCGATTTGTTTTTTTTTTTTAGCCTCGCCCCGGACCCCAGCGGGGGGGGCATCACGTAGGGAGGTGAAGGGTATTCAGTCAGATTCCCAAATACATATCCAGGTGATGATAGACAGAAAATTCTGACCTCCTCAAACCACACCCTATGCATTTCCTTGCTGACTCATATTCCCATTATATCTGGTGTTTTGTATTTTACTCAGATCTTGTATGACAAGTTTGACAAAAGTATCGACATTACTGTTCCCATACATTCCTGGTGTAAATGTGCTGGATGGTCTTAATTGTGTGTATGGTCCCATCCCTGGTGTGACATCACCCTCTTCCCATAGGTTTAGGAGTGTATCATAGCAGGCTGCACCCAGATCACTTGGATCTTCCATTCCCGCTTGTATGGCTTGATTGAGCTTAAACCTTTTGAAATGTTTATGTAGTAGGAGTTTTCTTGCAAATAAATGAGTGTCTTTAGCAGTTTCGAATAGATCCATATTGGTCATGGGGGAGTAGGAGAGGCCCTTTCTTAGGACTCTAATGTGGGAATCAGTAAGGGTGAATGGGCTGAGGTTAATGATAAAGTTATCACTCATCAACTGATTTAGTGATAGCCCCCTCTGTTGAAACCCCATTGCCTTCTGTTCTTTTGCCCTCTTCTTCTTCCCCCCCTGGCCCCTTCTCGTTCTCTTAAATGTGGGTCTGGAGGACCTGACAAAGGTTCCTGCCCTAAAAAAGAGGTGGAGGGTGTAATGTTGGAAAATTCTTGTGCCTTTTTGGATCTAGTAGTAATTTGTGTTTTTGTGTATTTTTTTTATGTTGTTTGGGTTGGGATGAACTGTCTGTATCAGAGGAGTTCCAATCAGTTGAATAATCACTTGGAACAGTAGTTTGTTCTTGGGTTTGTGGTTTCTTATTATGATATTTAAAGATTTTCGTCTCTATTCATTATCAGCTCCCGCCCCCATACATAAGGAGGAGCACTAATGCACTAAGCCGCGCGATTGGTTGTTAGGTTTTCCCAAGCAGCCAATCAGACAATAAGCCAGCATAACAGAGGAAGACAGCCTCCTCCCCTACACACAGGGGGGAGCGTCAGCGCGCCAAGCCGCGCGATAGGCCGGCTGAAGCACCCAATCAGGAGAGACCTGAGATTTGCTGCTATAGCAACGGGACCCTATAAAAACACAGCTAGACCACTTGGAACCAGCCCCCGATGAAGCCAGTTACAGTGAAACGTACGTAGGGTACGTCTGACGTCACCGTCACGTGACGTCGGCTCATCAGTGAGGTTTGGGCCATACACTGTCTGAGTGCTTCGTAGACTGCGTCCGTGGGCAGCAAGAGCACTTAGACTTCAGGGTTGATCTAGTATATATCAGCAGTGAATGTGGCTGGTCTTACAACAGACTGGTCGCAATAGAGCTTACAACAGTGTATTTTGATATACTAAGTGAGGTGTGTAGTGGCTGTTTCAACTCAGCCACCATTACAATTTACTCTAATAAAATGTCATAATTTCTCAATAAGTTTTAGTCACCTGAAGTTTTTTTTTTTTTGCATTGAAAAAGTGAAAAAGTGTATGGCCTGAAGTTTTTTTTTTTTTGCATTGAAAAAGTGAAAAAGTGTATGGGAATCAGTGGTGAATTACACTGAATTTAGTTTAAAGACATACTAGCACCACCTATTGTTACTGCAAAGTACTACGGTAGCAATGAAACTCCAGAGGATTACACTTGGTTTATTGCGACTTCGAAAACTACCCCTTACCCGGCGTTACCCGGCGGATTTTTAGCTACCCGGAAATTACCCGGACCCGGCAACTGAAAAGGGTGCCCGGCGCCGGGTAATGCCCGGTGCCGGGTAATGTCAGGGTAGCTGAAAAATACATAATTACTTACCTGCTGTTAGCGATGAAAGGCGAGGAAGACCCGTGAGGAAGCCCGCGGCGACATCTAGGCAGGTCAGCAGAGGTCCTGTTGCAGCATTAACAGTGTGTGTTCAGCCCGCGTGGAGCTGCAGGAATCCCAAGCAGTGTGAGCTGGGGAACCATGTGACCGGAGCATGAGCAGAAGCGCTTCTATTGGACAGCCAACGCCACATGACCTCTGCAGGACCTCTGCTGTCCTGCCTAGATGTGCCGCCATCTTCCTCCACCCCCAGGTAAGTGCCAATTGGGTAACCGGGTACCCGGCCGGGTAGATCATTTGATTTTGGCCAGGTACCCGTTACCCTTTTTTTTTTTTTTTTAAAGTAGGACCCGGTCCAACACTATCGAAAACAGTAAATCTTGCTACATCTATACATTAATTAACACACAAGCCCAGCAAGCTCAAACGCCCACACCCACCTAATCTTGACTATATGTTATGTCACAAAGGGGGTTATGCCCAAAGCAGTGATAAGTGTTTTTAAGTGAGATAAATGTCTTTATTTCTCAATATTGCGTGCAGCGTGATTCGCAAACCAGTGATAGCACTGCAGTATCACACTTAAAATGCTTTTTATCATCAAAACACAGTCATTGCTAAAAAAAAATGCGCCATAAATTGCGCCATAAAGCACTTATCTCACTTAAAAACACTTATCACTGATTTGTGCATAACCCCCAAATAGTGCCAGAGGGCTGTGGCAAGTGAATATAGCAAACGACAGGAGGTGCCCAGTGCTACATCCAAATGACATTCCGCTCACCCTCCTCCTCCACACACTCCACATTCACGGCGATGAGGCTGCAATCTGTTTTCCACTCTATTCTCTGTGCTGGGCTGAGATAGGAGAGAGTGTAGAGATGGATCGCAGCCGCTGGCAGAGTGTTTCTCCCGGGTGCTGCAGCAACCTTTAAGGCCTGCAGAAAAAGAGAAGATGTCCTCAGGCGCGTAGACTCAGGTGATGATTCCTGACATGGAAAAAATAGAAAACACAGCAGTGTATTATGGCTAATAAATACCAAGCTCCACTAAATAAATGTAAGACACGTACACGTTCTATAGTTGGTTATGTCTCTACTCTCAGATTTTTAGTTGATAGCAATATCTTGATAAAAAAAGAAGAGAAATAAACATGGCATAATAAAGTGTAATAAAAAATGACTGGCATAAAACAATCTTGACAAAAAAAGAAAGGCTGGGCGCTCCCTATTTATTCAAGCTTGTAATACAGCCTGTAAGGTAATGTATAACCAAAAAAAGGGGAAGTGTATACTTGCCCTTGTTGTTTTTCTGCAGCTGGACCAGTAGAGAAAATAAAGCCCGGAATCTTCTTGTAGCAGCAGTGGAAATGGAGGGTTGGTCAGCGCACGGGATTTTGCTCAGAAATTGAGATAAACAATGGGAAACACGAAATTAGTGTTTTAAGCAGGCAAACAGAAATTTTTTAAAATAAAAAATGAAAAATTTAAAAATGTGTGGTTATTTAACAGTTGTGTGCAATATGGCAATGCTGTTGAAGATAAATGTATGAAAATGCTAAGATCAATTGTGTATATTTAAGAATGGAACTATAAAGCGTATGATTCGACTTGAGGGGAGGGAAGGGGGATGGGGGTAAGTAAAATAAATATGTGCTTAGATAGCCTGCTGTTGATCAGGGGTTAATGGGGTAATGCAATTTACTCGCAAAGCCTAATGTGCAGTCCCTCCCTCAGGGAGTACTGCCAGACTTCGGCAGATCTGTTAGCTTTCTCACCCTCCCAATGGA